>JAGKTI010016967.1:0-18924 GCA_018397915.1 Birgus latro | reverse complement strand
TTTTGTATTGTTTTTACTTTTTCTTGGAAGGAACAGTATGCGGGCCCTGGCCTTTGGTTCCTTCTTCCTTGCATAAAAAAAAAATATACAGAGGAGAGAGAGAGAGAGAGAGAGAGAGAGAGAGAGAGAGAGAGAGAGAGAGAGAGAGAGAGAGAGAGAGAGAGAGAGAGAGAGGCATATATCACCAACAAGGTCATACAGGCCTATGATGCTGTTAAACAGAGATGCCAAGAATGTTAGCCAATTCCGTGCCAAAATCCAGACCTGCGCTTCCCAATGAGCTATTAATCTTTTCTATATATACCGTACAGGTGCATCTTGTACTCATTTTGACCCAGCCTGTTCAGCAAGACAAGGTATAACACAGTAACCATTCTCAACAGCTTTGGCTTAGACTATCTGCATTTGAATTACTGACGTCACCAACTAGTATCGGTAGGTTGTTAATCCTATGAATATATACGGTAAAAGCTGCGTGTGGTCTTAAGCAAGGACATTTTTATTTTATTTTTGACAACTCTGGCCACAGACCTAATAGTTCGTTCCCTGAAGCCCGACAGTCCTTCTACGTGTTTACAGGGAGGACGATAACAAGAGCTTGAACTTTTAAATCATCAAACCTGAAAAATAAATGGGTTAGCAGGAGGTCACAGGTCTCGTTAATAACCAAAATATAAACTGCCCAAAACTAGTTGCACATCCAAATGACAAGGTACCAGAGCAGCAGGGAACTACAAAACACACAACTATGAAGTGTAAAACCAGACTGCAGGAGCAAACGCTAGGATGAGGTAGAGAGAGAGGACTGCTGGAGGGGTGAGGAGATAAGAGGAAGAGGAGCAGGGAAGAGAGCGTGGGGGACTGACACAAAGGGATAATGGGGTAAGCGAAAATGAAAACGCAAGATGGCATGGGGAAAAGACATGAGAGAAACAGGGGCTAAAAAGTAAGGATTAATCAAACAGAAAAAAAAAAAAAAACTTAGGTGACATAAGAAGGCAAAACACGGACTATGAAAGTTGTAGAGAAAAGAGGACAGAAAAAAGAAGACATGAGAAGTAAACAAAAACTGGGAAGACAAAGGAGAAACGGGGATTATAAGTCAGGACAAAAAACGGCAAAAAAAGGTCATAAAGAAAGGAGTCAAAAGCTACGTGAAAAAAGGAAAAAAAAAAAGGCACAGGACAGTAAACAAAAAGTCATGAGAAGCAAAAAAAGGTGAGGAAAAAAGACACGGGAAAAAACAGAAAACTACGATAATTTGACTATTGAGGATGAGTCAAAAGCAAGGTGGAAGAGAAAAGAGCAAAGTCAGGAGAAGAAAGGGGGCAGACAGAGAAGTGGAGGAGGAGACAGGGTGGGGGGGGTAGACAGAGCAGACAAGAGGAGGAGACATGAGGAGGCAAGTCGTCCAGGGCAGGAGTGTTTACCCGGGAAAATAAAACCCCGACATACCCTGAGAGCGAGGTCTCCACTTTGATATTACATTTCCCAGCAACGAAAAGGATTTTTATTAAAGGCTGAATATTAAATTTCTCTTGGCCACGTGTTTTCTAGGGTTTCATTCCAGCTAACACCACACGATATAATGTTAACCCTCTCAATGCCACGTCTTCTTTAGTGTTTAATTCCAGCTAACACTAGACACCTTAAAGTGTAAATATCAGACGATTTTATTCATCTTAGGATACGTCACAGAAGTCTGAGCGGAAATACCAGAACCGTACAGTCCCCCTTACTCTCGTAACTTATATAAGTTTTAGCTCGGAGCCAGATGATTCTATTCGACCTACGGGTGTCAAAGGAACCTGATACATTTACCCTGTTGCCTGCTTACCACGCCACTTAAATACTACAAGAAGGTGCTATATTGCTGTTTACCTCACTTTACAAATATGAAGACCATTACCCCCCCCAACCATGATTATGTTGAGGCACCACATCTAACCTAAAAAATGCGTGCACACCAGTTACTACATTACTTAAAAGAGAAAAAAAAATGATATCAGACCGGAACACGAGTAATCTAAAACGTTACTCTTTTGTCTTAACCAGCAATAACATCCGGATATGAGACAGCAGCGGATGTGACTAAGAGAAACGATATGACAGCCAACTTGCTTCCCAAACTTTTAACAAGTAGGCTAAAAGTAACAAAGATGACCAACGCAAATGAAATAGAACTCTTTCGATAAATCCAAATGCTAAAATGTGCCGGCAATTAAACAAACCAAACTCTGTAACTAAGGATTTTGCACAGGTCCATATACAGAAGGTTGGCCTATGACAGACAGCACTACTGTATTTGCACAAACACTGATTACAGACTTAGAGGTATGAATCAGAGCACAATCATTTACGGTACTCTTCAAAGTGGTTACCATCCCGGTACTCTCAAAATTACTATCGTACACTACTGCTGGTACCGTACCAGTAACTGCACTACAATCCCATGATATTAATGAATACTGTCATGATTATTTACTGTCCCAGCAACATCTGACAACTAACAATATCCATTCCACTGACATCTAACAACCAACATTATCCCTTCCACTTACATCTAGCAACCAACAACACTCCCTCCACGAACATCTAACAACCAACAACATCGCCTCCACGAATATCTAACAACCAACATTATCTCTTCCACTAACCCACGGCCCATACCATCACGCTTACTCCTATTACCGTTCAACAATTAACTCCATTTTTTTCTAACTTCAAACAGTAATTAGCAACCACTTCTATACCAGTATCTACCTCCATTCTCACCACCCAGTTACCAATGATTAGAGTCACCACTAACCCAACGACTACCGAATATATGGTACCATAAAACCACAATGGTAGCCTACCCACCTACATCCATACTAAGCTGCTTGGTCAAAAATTGTCATCTCTCCATCTTGAATGCAGAGTTGCAACAATAAAACTGACGCTAGATTATGATGCTAGTCAAGAAGTGCTACGGGAAGGATGTAGGGCATTTTTTTTTTCTGCCAGAGCTACGTGAAATAAGCTGAAAGCAGACGAAACTATGGGCCAGGTTACGGTTAAAAAAGTGCATAAGTCAGCAATAATCCATTTACCACCTCCGCCCAATCCACCTGCCTATAACCAATCTCCCATTACCACCAGTCCACCACATGAACCAGTCTCAGCCACAATGAAAACCATCCTGAACTATATAATTTTTACCCTAACTTGGCCAAAAATTGCCATCTCTCCAACTTTAATGCCGAGTTGCAATAAGAGATTAACAGTAGAATTTGATGCTAGAAATGGATGCAGAGCTGTGGTAATGTCTTTTTTTGCCAATCAGCTACACGAAGTAAGCCGCAAAAGGACGAAAATCTGAGCAAGTTATGGTGAAACAACTATAGCCCAGTGAGGGAGAAACTATGTATATCTCTATTTATTATCAGCGTTGTGAAGCAGGAGGATAACACTTAGCTATGTGGAATGGCTGAAATGCCACATCAGTTCGATATGAGTGAGGAGGGAAGCAGATACCGGATAAGAGCAGACAGATAAGAGCACGACTAGAGATATCAGTAAATTACAACCGGTACAGCGCGGCGATAAGAACAATCGTAGGCTATCGTTGAAATGACATACACCTAACCCCATCAATAAAATAATTTAGGTTTCATTCTTGCTATTAGGCTACCAGACAATTTCCTTCAACTCAAGTACCATACTGAAGATGATTAAAACTAACTCCTGCATTTGAAACATTATCATTGAAGCAGAATGATATAATCTGGAGATAGCAAGAATACACAAAATACATAATCGCAGTAGTAGTAGTAGCAGCAGCATACTTAGCAGTAGTAGTTCTATACCCAGCTTCATCTGAAACGTGAACCCAGCAGACTGCTAGCTAAAGCTGTCTTGCAGTCCACTGTCCTTTCGTGGGACATGGAATGTTGGAGGAGCTTGTGTAACTGGACAGTGAAGCTGCTTAGTTCTATCAGTGCCACCACATGAAGGCATCCCTCTACACCGCCATCATCGGAGTGAAAGGCAACAAGCACTGTATAATGAAATAAAGTGAAATGCAAGAATGCATGAGGAAGAGAAAAACAGGAGGGGAACAGGAAAGGAAGGGGATTGGATGAGATGCGGAGGAGAACAGGAAATGAAGAGGAGAGGAAGGGGAAAGCAAGAGGAGAAGAAGGGAAGAGGAAAAGGAAAAGAAGAGGAAGGTGGGCGAGGCAGAGACAACCAAACAGTGTGTGTTCTCTTACTCACACTGGTCTGGCATTACGTCATCAGCCAGAATACACAGGTGTAGCCTAGACCTCCCTCCCTCTCATCCACCATTAACTATTCTCTTACCCAATCCTTCAATATATTTATACCCTCCCTCTCTCCTTCTCTCAAACACACACACACATACACACACAGAGGGGGGGGAAGGAAAACTGCACATGAATGGCTGGGTGAATGCAAGGGGGGGGGTGAGTTCTGAATATAGGTGACCAAGGTGGGAGGAGAAAAATTACGAAAAGATGAATAAAACATCCTTTGAGCTTGTGAATAACCCCTAAAATTTAATTCTTGTCATTTCCTAACAATTTTACTCAATTCAGGGCAGACTCTTCGTACCGGAGTCCCATAGAGCCTAAATAAACCCTTTCAATAAGAGTGGCTTTTCAGAGTTAAATCAAGCAAAGACATACTAACTAGGACGTCACCCAGACTCAGAGTGTTAAATAAATGGGAGGAAGCAGGAGTGTGGAGAAATGAAACTCTGAGGGGAAGAAGAGGACAGAGGAAAAGAAGGATTGCGGGTGAGCGGCAGGGTGCGTGAGCGAGGAAAGGTTGCAAGGAAGCGTTACGGGTGGGTAGAAGAATGAGCCGGAGGGGGGAGGGTGTGTGTGAATGTTGGTGGGAAGGACTGCTGACGATTATTTCAGCTAGAGTGGTGAGAGGCTGGTGTGTGAGTGGAGAGGGGTTGGTGTGTGAGAGGTAAGAGATTACAGGTACTGGGTGAGTGGTGAGACGTTGGTTGCTGAGTGGTGAGAGGTAGCCTATGTGGATTATATCATGAGATGCAGATGGAAAGATGTGACAAGTACTGGGTGGCAGTACATACAGTATATTGCGCTCCCCCTCCCCTCTCCCTTGCCAATTCTCTTGTATTGCAAAGGCAGCTAATTCAAGATACAAATGTCTATCTTAAAAAAAGAAAATAGTTTTGCAAAATGCAAAGGTAGCCTGCCACTGGCTGCGTCACTTCAACATAGCGCTACTCCCACACCCACATCAGCAGATTGAGCCGTTCCCGCAATACACGAGACTAGGTAAATGGGCACAATAAATGAATCACACAAAATAAGAAGGAATGAGAGGAAAGTGGGAAGGAGTGTAAAGGGTAGGTTGAGAGGAGAAGGATTATAATAACAGGGAATGTTTATTCTTATGTACGAGTAGGCTAAGTATATTTCTCCCGATCTGACCAAGGCTGCCATAACAGAGAGGCCAAGGTGAAAGATCAACTTTCTCAATGAACAGCAGGTGGAAGGGAGTAGGTTGAAAAGGAAGGTATTTAGGTTAGACAGGGTGGAGTCGTGATGTGATGAAACGAGACAGCGATGAGTCTATGGGTACGTTGGAAGGAAATGGTGAGCTGGAACGAGGGAGGGAATAGAGAGAGGCACATGGTGAAGACTGGTTGAGGTAGGAGGAACAAAGCGATCAGGATGGGGGCGTTGAAGCAGCCTTGATGGGACTGAAATCAGAGATTTAGTTGGTAAGGGCAAGGAGGACTGCTGGAGGGTAGAAACTTAAGATGGCCTGAAGAAACTAGAATTACGCAAACGTGAAGCAGATACTTAACGAGGATTTTTACTGGAAAAGAATGTGATGCACACTTGCTAGGTGAACTAGCGTGAGGGGCAGAAGACAAATGAAGCAGAGATGAATTATACACAACTGGAAAAAGATAACATACAAACTATTTACAAGATGTACTCACGTTATTAAATACCCACAGACCGTCAAAAGTATTTTCAATGAAAAGGTGCAGACATCAGTAAGGTACCTTACCATATCTCAGTTACGGGCAACCCATCAACTGCATCTCACTTCTATTTTTTAACCCTTGATTGATCAGAGCTTGAATAGGATACAACACCTGAGAGTTCTAAAGCAGTGACGCTGTTAATCGCAGCGTAATAATGTCTAACTAAATCCCTTCTCTTCAGTCCCCCTTTTCTTTCATCACAACGGTACAATAGCTATTATCTTTTATGTTGATATTGTTTTTTCCACAATCACCTCCATATTTCTCTCCAACCCCAATTTCTCATCGTACACTCACTATTTCCCACAACCAAACCACAATCACCTTACAATGTCATCATCAACTAAACAATCCTCTCATCCCAACTAGGCTAACTACCTAAGTGCCCATATCATACCCACTCAATAACTAAACACTACCTAACCAATCATAACTTCACACTCGATTCCCAGACTCCCAGGCTCCAAATCCTTCTTCCCGCATGCCACGTTCACAGCACCTTGCATCAGATAGCATCACCCCTGCCTCGTTATGGTGTCACTGTATAATAAGCCGGTGAGCGACCCCTGTCAATGTCAGGGTGTGACGGACAAAGAATGTCACAGCTGGAACGTCATGTCTTCAACACAGATTCACGCTGTAATTAACACATCGCTAATTACTATCAATATACATGGACTCATAATAAGCATGGTATTCAAAGACTTGATAAGAAAAAAGGGCAAGTTTACCAAATGGAAGGGTCAGCCCAGGGTGTGTTAGTGGTATGATAATAGAAAGAGCATGGGTGATGTGAGACTGACAAAGTGTACCAATCAGAAGTGTTGGGAGTGAGAGGAAGGGGGCCTAGGAGAAAATGAAAGGATACTATGAAACTTGTATCACAGAGACCAGGAGAGGCACGTATTAAACGAAACAAAATGAAACGAATTTGTTTGTGGGGGGGATGACTCACTGTTATTGGTTTGTAAATGTCAGACATTGTGACTGGGGCAAACCATAAATCTGGAGGGATCTGTCCATGGATATTAAAAATTGCTTTGTCTGGACAATTAACCTCCATAAACCCAGGGTACGGTATGTGGCATGAGCATGTACCCGGTCAGGTATGATGGACGCCCCGCCCCTGCCCTGCATAGTCCTGGATCACCCTTGGGCAAGGTGTGGCACCTGTTAACCCACCAAAAAGGTCGTAGGTGGGTGGCTACCACGATCCTGTGAGGTACTACCAGTACCATGAGAGTGACTTCGGAGTAAGGCCTGATAGGCTAGATGGTCATGCACAACATTCCCAGGTGGGGTACTCAACCACATTTACCAAAGAAAGTCCAAGGTATAATTCATACACATCTCTTATACACAGTTCATCCTCTAGGGGGCTATGGTTCCTCCTATTTCCCTGCACCTCACCATGTGAAAGAGCCCTGTTCCGACTGTGGCAAGGGCTGTCTGCAACAGGAAGGCAGCTGCTTGCATGTCACTGATGACAGGTGAAGCAACAATAACAACCTGCACATACCGAATGAGGAACAATGTAGAAGAGCCAGGTTAGTCTCTCAGATTTTCTGATGATACTCTGCTGGGGTGGGTAACAGCATGCATGTACTGTACCCTATAATGTACAGCTGTCAAGCAGGCAACAAATTATATTTCCAACATGAAACCTTATTACCTACAGTAGCTACTCTATCTCTCTCTAGCCAGACATCAAAATCCTGTAAGGGGTAGTAGTTTGTTTCCGGGTTAGTGGTTTTAAGGGGAGAGGTACTAACCCTTTGCTAACCCACTTGCTGACACGTAGGTAACACGCGTGGGTTGGTTATATGGTTACCACCCAGTGTTGTAAATGGTTTCCTGTCTTAATGGAAACATTAGGCTTTTCAATCAATGTAAATCAACCTGAAACGGAAAGATGAGCAATAAAAAGTGACAGGAAAGATGAGAGAAACAGAGAAAGAGAGAGTGATAAAGGTGAAGGAAGAAGTAGGCAGCACTAGCTACATCAAATGAATGGATAATGGTCACCACCACCTACCACCAACAGTATGCTGGTCTAAACGACAGCAACAACAAATACAGTAAGACCTCACTATAATGGACTAATTGGGGCTCAGGCCAGTCCGAAATATGCGATTTTCCGATAAAAGCGACATCCGGACTTACCCCTGCTAATCCGGAATTTTTCCGATATATCAGACATTAGTCCGGATTGCATCGGTAGTTTTCACCACCATTGCAGTATTGTTCTGTGTTATACCTTCACTACATTAATCAAATGGTATAATAATACTGTACTGTGCACTGAAAAATATGTCTTTTACTTGTCTTATCGTGGTGAACATAGCTGAAGTTGTCAGGCAGTCCGGACTGCTTTCTGGCTATATCGGACTTTTTCCGATATATAAGAGTTTAGTCCGGTAGCTCCTCGAGTCCGATAAAAGCGAATTCCGGTCTACTGAAGTCCATTATATCGAGGTTTTATTGTAATAACAACTCAACTGCACTAGTTCATAGGTGCTGAGGCATCAAGATGAGGGACTGTTATGAGTAATAATGTTAAATTTTTCATAGCTAGCCAACATTTATTTTGCTACCGTACTCCATCAAACCTTCAGCATAACTGTCAATGCATCCTTGTAGCCTATCTACGACTGTCTTTACAGCCTATCAGTATCAGTTACTAATACTGTATACAAAAGCCTATCATTCACTACGATACACAGTGATCCCTAGCTTATTGTGTTTTCAACTCTGCCAGCTCTGGTTAAACTGAACAATTCATCACATGATATACTATTTCAAGGTATATTTTGGGATAATTTAACAAAATATAATGCTAAAAGTACAATTTTAAAAAGCTGATACTAGGCTAATGTTTGGTGATGCACTGGAACATTAAAAAAGGGCTTGTGGGCAATCACAGCGGCATGTGGCTCTAGAGTCTCTTTTATCTGTGGATTTTCACTAGCTATTTGCAGGAATACTGTTCCCCAACATCTGTGAAAAATGAGGTATGACAGCAAATTATTCTTTAACTGCACTTCAATAAACTTATGGTACTGGTACATATCAAGCCCAGTCAACACAGAGCACTTCAGAGAATGGGTGGGGTGAGGTCTGGTCCAACACTTTTCTCCATGAAAAGTTCAATTCATCACAACGTATGCGATATAGGCTATACTCGTTGACAATGCAGTTCTTCCTACTGCCCCATATCATGCAAGATGAGGTAATCATCATCTCTGACATCCTGCTCCCTCCTGGGAACCCCAGACTGGGGATGGCCATGACAGAACCACATCCAAGTTACTATGTCTTCAAATTCGTCTCTCACTATCTCAGACACCCATCTTCCTCTCCATTCTCTCACCGATACAGTATACTGCTTCACTTTCTTCTTCCATACCATGTATGGTCTAGTCCCTTCCAACATTATTATACCACAAATTTCACTTTCAGACTTAGCCTATCTTCGGCATTCTACATCCATTCTACAGATAACACAATGTTCACACCACCTAAATAAACTCCATTTTACCCATGCAGGAACTAACGCCACATCTCATATCAGGCTTTCTTCCATTTCATAACAGCCACGGTATTCTTATCTTTATTACACCACCCATCCTACTTATGCCTGTAGCTAACTGTTCTGAAAAATGTCACTGCTACAGCTGGTACTGGTACCTTAGTATGATCATCTGTCACTGCCCTGGTAATACTCCCTTTTAAGATGATCTCACCAAAAAGCACAATGAGGATATCCAAACAAACAGCGATGGGTTTCAAATCAAATATACCTGTGTTCTCACACATACAGTCAAACTGTGATGGTCGAGGTAAAATTTTTAATACCATACAATAACACAGCTTCACTTGAGCCACTTATACATTTTCTCTCTCACAGAACCCCTTTAGAACCCCCCTTATTCTAGCACCTCACTTCTCAGATGGGGCATAGACATACTGGTATAAAACTTCACACACCTGTTTTCCTACTTTCATTCTAACCATTGATCAAAATGACCAATATCCCATTCTATTATCAGTCCATTTCTTACACACTCCAATTGCATACACCCTCCTTTGCCCTCCATTCTCATCCACTGCAGCACATATGCCCCATCAATATTGCCATAACTACCGTTCTCTTACACACTTACAGAAAAGAACCCTTCCATTTGGTCTCAGTCAACCAGCACAGGCCTACTGAATATCTATTACTGAATCTTCAAGCATATGCACAATCTCTGTCTTCATGCTACGGTACACTACTTCATCATTTAATTTCTTTATGTAATTCCTAGTCACCATTCACAGAATGTCCTTCTCTGACCCCAGTGGTATGTATGATACAATTCCATATTGGCCCTACACTGTATACAATACCATTCAGTGCCCCTACACAAAAAAAACCTGTTAATTTCATCATGGACAAAATATGTAAGGATTCCTAGAGCTAAGATTATCTGAATGTTCACCTACATAATTCAACTTCAGCCTGATTAGCATTCATGATTCTTTTTGCTCAATAAAATTTACAAACAGGTATGAACACCATCCTCTATGTCTAGCAACAGCTTAACTAAAATTTATTCATCTTTGTCTGGTTACGAAATCACCAGTAATGATCTCATATGCTAGTTATACAGTGACTGTTGTTTGCTGTGTACTTTATATATATATGTTTTTGTCACTATTGGTCCTTAGCTACTGGTACTGTACAGGTACAGTATTTAAATAAACTAATCCAGTCAATAGTGAAAGTTCACAACTTTAGGAAAGGTAGCTACCAGTATGAAGAACCATACTGGTACAGTAATTAATCATTCCAAGTACCGTACTGTACCATACGTACTGATACCAGTATATCACAGTACCAGTATGCTATACCAGCATCTAACACAATAATGATGACTTTGGTAAATGACAGTGAAACAAGGAAAAATAAGTACCGGTACCAGTCGCGACTCTCAATTTTTGATGATAAAATTCAACCAAGTCAATGTGGGAATGCAGGCTAGAAATCGTAGCTACTAGCATAGGCCTATGTTCACATACTGAGATCATTGACCATGCCAGCATGTAGGCTATGGGCCAGGTTTTTTCATCTGACATCAGCTCTCCAAGTGGCATGATCTTAAGTAATTCCATCCCCTGTCCCAGAAACCTCCATGCAGAACTTCTTCACACATCTACCTGGGCCTGCCTCTGGGCATTCTTCTCTCAACCGGATCCCCTCCACACCAAACCATCTAAACTCTTACCAGAACCACTCCCTCCTCATTTCAGCATGTCCAAACCATCCTTACCAGAACCACTCCCCCATCATTTTAACATGTCCAAACCATTTTAACACTTAAGTACTTTGCTCAAGTAACGCTGACAAAATTTATGGCTCTGAGACCTTACTTGATGGTTGAGGAATAACAGCTGGATCCTCAAAATTAATCAGACCCTTCTTGAGGAGCTCTGAACTATGCACTCAGACCAATATGTCTTACTGGTAGTGTCTGGCAAGCCTAGGAAAATCAAAACTGATGTGCTCTACCAACTGAGTGATCTCCTGGCATATGCAGGTGCTCATATTTTTGCCAATGCCTACTGAAGAGGTACACTATGTACAGTAAATTTTACTGTATAAACCCTGAGCATATATATATATACAGAATACCATAATGTTCTCTACTACATTATGACAACCTGCTGTAAACAGTAGTGTAACAGTAAACTGATATCTGCTTACTATGCTTGTATCATCTGATCAAATCTCATACGGTATAAGCTGTTTTTCTATTGGAGACTAGAGTACCATATTGGATTAATTTGTGTACTAAAGTGGAGCTGAGCCGATTCATATGATATATAAATAGCTATGGTATCTGGAAGTCAGAGGGCCCTTTATAGCCACAAGATGAAATAGGCTATGTGAACTCATCATTACAAGCAACTGTACCTGCTGGTCCATATCAAAATGTTACCATCCTCAGCCTACACTTTCTAGCTTTGTGTGTATGCCAGGGTTTAGACTTTATCAAATCATACCCAGAAGCATTATAAGAAAGTGCCTCATGTAAAGGCTAGAACCAGTAGCAACCAAGGGCCGTAACATACCGTACAGGTAGGCTACATATAAAGAGTAGCAACCTGTATATTCTTTTAATAGCAACTAAGTGCCATAAATGGTACTGGTACCAGTATGTATTTTTAATAGATATGTTACTATTTCTTATAACATATGGCATTTTTAAACTTTCAAGATGGAATACAGCCTACTGGTAGCGATGGCAAAGCTGTTGTTTTGTAATGCATTACCATCTGAATTATTAAGTTATTGCTGGGTACAGTATGTGCTGGTAGTAGGTGGTTGTCAATCATCATCCACTGACTTGATGTAACGCTGACTACTTCGTCCTTCATCTTTATTATCGTTTTTCTGTGTCTGTCCTCCTCTTTTCCTATTTCTCCCACCCTTCATGTCACTTCAATATTACTTTTCTTTCCACTTCAGGTGGCTCTACATTGAAAGGTAAACCTAATGATTTCCTGTAATCCTGGGAAACACTTGCAATGCTGGGTGGTATTCATGTAACCAAATAATACGATGATGTGGAGCCTACTACAGTGTCCCTGTTAACTGAGTGGAGAGACACACATGCAAAGTCCATCTGGAAACTAAACCTTTAGCCTTTTCCCTGCAGCAAGGTGCTGTTACCGTAAGGAAACCATTGGTTCATTGCATAGGATGGTCCTTCAAGGGCAGTAGCATGTCTGCAGTTGATGGGTTTGCTTTCCCAGACAGACCAGGATTATTCAGCAACAGTACCCGGTATGGTAGCTATGTTCTTCTTGTGCTCAGAAATATACAAAGCCTTTGTTATGAGTTTATATATGCTTACAACTGTCTATTTGTGTTACATCTATATAAATACTGTATAATAATTAAATTTACATTCCTGAAAACACTTAAATATCAGTTTTTACCCTATGTAGCAATAAGAAAATTATGATTATTTATTTTTTTTTATAGGGTATGTCTCACAATATACAGAACACAATTCTGCATACAGTTCTGTAACGTACAGTTACACTTTTCACACTTTTTCATTATACTGTATATTTAGAGGACAACTGGCACCTTTCAGGAATCACTATGATGTCCCCACTAGTACTTTAAGGGATAACCCATCACTTAGCGTCACTTCTTTAATACCATACCTCTGTTGCTAAATCTCTATTGCAGTATGCCATTCTTACTTCAGTCATTGAGATATACTCTACTAATCCATCTCAATATTCTCATTTTTAATCTGCCTATATCCTCTTCTCTAACTGGACAAATCTCAATACCAGACTGCATGCAGACAGAAAAGGAGAACCCCTTCACAATCACAAGTGGCAAGCTCCCTATCTCATACCATTTTTATTCCAACCTGACTTAAAACTGCCATCTTTCTGCCTTAAATGATGAGTCATAATAAGGGATTCACAATAAAATATGATGCTAGTCCCAGAAAAGAGCTATGGAAAGAATGTTAAGCCACAGAAGTCTTTATCTGCCAATGGCCTACAGTACATATTTCGAAATAAGCCGCTAAAGGATGAAAATTTGGGCCACGTTAACGAGAGAGAACTACCGTATACACATACAGTAAGACCTCACTATAACAGACTAATTGGGGCTCAGGCCAGTCCAAAATATGCGATTTTCCGATAAAAGCGACATCGGGACTTACCCCTGCTAATCCGGACTTTTTCCAATATATCAGACATTAGTTTGGATTTTTTCGGTAGTTTTCACCACCACTGCAGTATTGTACTGTGTTTTACCTTCACTACATTAATCAAATGGTATAATAATACTGTACTGTGCACTGAAAAACATGTCTTTTATTTGTCTTATTGTGGTGAACATAGCTGAAGTTGTCAGGCAGTCCGGACTGATTCTGGCTATATCGGACTTTTTCCAATATATAGGAGTTTAGTCCGGTAGCTCCTCGAGTCCGATAAAAGCGAATTCCAGTGTACTGAAGTCCGTTATATCGAGGTTTTACTGTACTTCTGCTCCTCGCACAATAAACATGTCCCCCAAGTAACAAAAGTACAGTATATACATTTCAAGCAGCTATCACCTCAAACAACGTTTTCCATTCTATCATCACCCACCCAAACATATCAGACTTCTCACATCCTGCAGTCTACCTCTAATACAGTACCAATGTACAGTATCTATTGGGGACTCATCTATTACGCAAAGGATGGCTGCAGACAAAACGCCTCCAAGTCGCTCTGTCACCCACCATTTGCCTACCCTCCCCCCAGCTCACTCCTCCCTCCCTCATATACCTCTCAACTCTATCCCTCCACCTCATTCTCGGTCTTCCCCTCTCTCTCCCTCCCTCCACCCCACCTGCATGCACCCTCTTAGTCAGTCTTTCATTCTCCATTCTCTCCACATGTCCAAACCACCTCAGTGTATTTCTCCTAATCTTCTCAACCACATCCACATCCACCCCACAATGTTCCTTCACTTCTTCATTCGTCAACCTGTCCCTCCATGTCACTCCACATGCTCCTCTCAGGTAACTCATTTCCACTGCTCTCACTCTTGACTTGTTACCCTCAAGCAAGGTCCATCCCTCGCTTCCATACATCAGGGTAGGGATCGCGATACTATCATGCAGTGACTTCTTGACTTCCATACTCACCATCCTATTTCTAATCACCGCTTTCGATGAACCAACAACCTTCCTTCCCTGCTGTACCCTTTCAAGTATTTCATCCCCCAAACTTCCAACCTTACTTATCACACTGCCCAAGTACTTAAATGCACTCACATTCTTGATATCCTCACCACCCAACCTCACTGTGCATTCTGTGACTTCATTCCTCTCAAACACCATAACTTTACTCTTGTTTACATTGACTTTCAGATTCCTCTTCTTAAACACTGTCCCAAATTCATTCACCAAACCTTGCAACTCCCCTTCATCTTCAATCAACAATACTGTATCATCAGCAACACCGGAATCTTCCACATCTCGCCCTCATTCATTAGAGCCACCCCCACATCCACTGCCCTACCTTGCACCTCCTTTACAACCCCATCCATGTATGTATTAAAAAGCCATGGAGACATCACACAACCCTGTTCCAGCCTCACTTTCAGATCAAAGAACTCAGCTCACCATCCACTCGCACAGTAGCCCTAGCTCCTTCGTACATGCTCTTCACAGCACTCAACAATTTCCCCTCCACTCCATATATTCTTAATACAGTACCTTCCACATACCTGTACCTTCCACATACCTTGCCTATCTATTCTGTCATAAGCTTTCTCCAAGTCCATGAAGGCAGCATACACTTTCTTTCCCTTCTCTAGATACTTCTCCACTAAACATCTTAGAACAAATATTTTTATGGTGTTAAATAACTGCTTCATGGTGATTTATATACCCTGCTGTTTTAGCCATGTTTTGCTTCCTGGACATGTGGTTGTTTCTTGAGTGTAACACTAATCAAACTCACCAAATTAACTTACTCATGCACTTTACTGGGTTTAGTTATATAATTGTAGGTTTGGGCAAATTAAATTAATTATGTATGGTTAGGGTAGGATGGTTAGATTGTTGGGTTAGGTCGATCAAGTTAGGTTTGTTAGGCTAGGGTGTTAGCTTAGGTAGGGCAAGGCTATGTTATGGTTATGTAAGGTTTAGCCACCAGTAAGTTTCAGTTAGTCCCCATGTTTATGCTTCAGATACAAGTGTTGGGAAATTGGAAGGAACATGGATAAAAACAACAGGAAGGCAATATCAACATGAAACAATCGTTTATTACCATAAAAATCATTGGTAAAACCAAGAAATCAGTGATGCAGCAGTTTCAGCTGTTTTCTTATACACCCACATTAAGAAAAATCATTTTAGTATGGTACTAGATACATCACAGGTGATTAACATTTGACTTTTGAAAAAAAAAAAAAAATGAAGAGGAAAATATACTGACTTTGCAATATTACAGAAAGCTGCCTGAAAGGCCTGAACAGCATGTTTACTGGTGATCTCACCGATCAGACAGGACGTTAACACACGAAACTCAAATGCATACAATTTAAAAATCATATACTGTATAGCAGTGGAAGCCAACTGGAGGCACTGAAGCCTAACTGCGGAGGCTTTGCCCCTCCGGGTCCCCACTGATTATAGCCTACCTCACTGCAAGCAAATCAAAATGTGCATTATGTAAAACTTGCAGCCAAACAGTACTGTGCGATAAGAGTGTTAGTTAATCATGACGCATTCAGTAATCAACATACAACCATGCGACGATGAGTGCAGGTGCGGTCATAAAGCAAATCTTTATGTAATGGTACATCACACAGGAGACATCCATTTAAATAGGTGTATTATACTGGTTAGCAAACTAACACTCAGTGATTAAATAAAAACACTTCGTATTCTGTAAAATCTAAGGTATACATAGTACGAAGTGGAATAATGGAATCCCCTATTTACGAACATTTTTAAAAAGGCTACTATATAGCCTATATTTAATATTTAAAAGAAAATAACAAAGGATCCTGCCAAAACTTCATTCCAATAGGAAATATTTCTCTGTTGCAGTATTTTAATATTTAGGAAGCAATCAGGCACAAAATTTTAACTGGTATATCTACTGCTTAAACTAAACAGTATCACTGAACTATGACTGCAAAGATAAATAATGACATAAATCATCATCATCCTCGTTTTTCGTCCTTCTGTTCCCATATTCAAACTGGGGTTGGACGTACGATGGCTTTTCTCCACTGCTTCCTATCCTGGATTAAATCTTCTCCAATACCCAGTCTTTCCATATCTTGCATTACAACACTTTTCCAGGTCTTCATAGGTCTTCCTGGTGGTCGACGTCCCACCACTTCCAGTTCCTCTGCTATTGTCACACAGCTCCCTTCCTCACTCCTCCTCACGTGACCAAACCATCTAAGCCGCTTCTGCCTCAAGATGATATCAAGATCCTTCACCCCGCATCTTCTGGCTACCTCCTCACTCAAAACTCTGTCCACCCATCTCACTCCCGCCATGTATCTTGACATTCTACGATCAGTACTCCTCAGAACATTCATCAGTCTATCTGTCAAAGCCCATGTTTCAGCCCCATATATCAATACTGGTACTTTAAAAATAACTTAAACCGAACTGTATAATACACTAAGCACTGGAAAGTCAATTACCATGTTTGCAATACCCACAGCACATGGGTTCCTGTTGCCAAACTAATTCAGTTACTATTTCTTCCAACAGGTTCCAATCCCGACCCTTAAATATATCAAATAAATTATACTAATTCAAATTTCAGTATATACATCCAAAATAGGCATGGGCTATTTAGCTCACCGGCACATCTACTCATAATTATTTTCAAAGCACATCATTAAATATGCTGCCTCCCGCAGCAACAAAGATGCATCATTTAAACTCCGATCTGCTGCCATAACATAAATATTTATGTCCAGCGCTTTAAATTAATTTAAATCCCATTGATTTAAACACCCTGCTTCTTCTGGTGCAGGAGTTAAGTGATTACTATACGAAGTGAAATAGGGTATTACTCTATTCAAAGACAATAAACAGTGCAACAGATAACAGGATAAAACGGAGGCCGAAAATATAAAAACGGGAGATGACATTAGAGCAGCCACCAGCTCTGTCTGAGGATGTAAACAAAAGAGCAGCCAGCCTCCACATACCTTCTGACAACTCCAGATCCAGTTCTGCCAGCTTATCGCGGACATCCTGGGGCAGCTGCGATATATCCACGTTTAGGTCACTCATTTTCACCACTATGAACGCTCTAATTCACTGTATACTGACGATTATTCCACAAACTCTCACGGAGAAGTCACCATCTTGGTTTTCAAAAGGTTACTGAGAGCAGCCGGCAGGTGGCAGCAGCGGCCAGGGCTTGAAGTGGGGTTTCTCGCCTTGTTGCCGTGCTGTGTCTCTCCATCCCGGCGGCGTGACATGTTTCTGCAATCATGGATTATAATTTGTCTTCACTCTGTTCTCTTTCGTTGTTAATAGTATGTGTATAACTAATTACGTAATTAGGATATATCAGCAGCACCCACCCGTGAGTCAAGATGAAGCAACAAACGTAGCTTGCAATTGTTCAGTCCCAAGAACAGCTTCCACATAACAACTCGAGCTAGGTTCCGCTTAACCTTATGGAAATGTCTGCACCATTCGACAGTTTGTAAAACTGTTTTGCGACAGCTTATGCTGACACGCACCACCCTTGCTAACACCACCAGCTAACACCTAAATGCCCACTGGATGAGAACAAGAACAGCATCCACATAACAACTCGAGATAGGTTCTGCTTAACCTTCTGGAAATGTCTGTACCACTGGACAGTTGGTAAAAATGTTTTCCGACAGCTTATGCTGACACGCACCACCCTTGCTAACACCACCAGCTAACATCTAAATGCCCACTGCACGATATATAACATCCAACACCCGCAACTAGCCCAAGTTTGACCGAATATTCTTCGGTCACACGCATGAAATGGGTAAAAACCGTGAGAGTAAAAGTTCCACCTTTTGACAATCTGTTAGAAGTTTCAGGGAGGTACAGTCATACGTACTGTATATGTTGGTCATGCTTTGATGGGGATTTAATTAAAAACCCCGCTATCCATGTGCTTCGCGGGCCATTGTAAACGAATACTATCGTCTTTAAATCCTTCAGTTTTTCTGGGACTTATGCTCTTGATTTTACTGTATCAGAGGTAATCCTAAACTACAAAATTAGGTATTAGGAGGAGCATAATTTTGTTACAGGCCCTAAGATTGGATTGGATGATGATGATGATAATAATAATAATAA
>JAGKTI010016966.1:4594-18925 GCA_018397915.1 Birgus latro | reverse complement strand
GCCTTATTCGCCCTTTTGTGATGTACGACTTTTACGTGTGAAAAGGCTGCCACATATAGCACTTCTAACAAGAGTGTAGTAGTAGTAGTAGTAGTAATCCCGTGCTCATCCGAACTAGCTGAACATGACCTCAGCAAACTGCAAGCTGAAGTTACCCCTCTGCAGTCTACCATCTTCCTTTGGCCGGACAGAGGAGGATTTAAGGGACATTTGTCATCTTAAAGCGAAGCCATTCGGTCATATCGGAGCCACTATATGATAGGCGTCCCTCTCCAAGACGAAGCTGAAGTCTGCTAAACATATTATCAAATGTGAGATCATGAAAGGGAAGGTAAACCTCCATTTTTTAAACACAATAATTGCAACAATGAAGCTGGACCTTCGTTTTTCGTCATTAACTGAAAGGGTTTGCAGTATTAACATTCGTACAGTCACAGGCGCTATATTATTGTCAGTGAAACAATAGGGGTTACTTACACCTTCGTTCACCCAGTGTTTATAATGTGTCCCAGAGCCTTTTCTTCTTTATCACTGACTCCCTACCTCTCCTATGGTTAAGAAAACCGTGTTGCAACAGCAGCATAAAACATCACCTACTCCCTTGGGAAGGAATGAGAAAATGAAGACTGAGATTTACCAGGAGGTTGTGTATGTGTGAGGTGGAGGGGAGGAGGGGAAGGAGGAGAGCAAAGATGAGGTGATGGGATAGAGTAAAGAGGCGTATGAATGAGGGTGGTGTGAGCTGGAGGGAGGAGAGCCTGTTAGTGGAGGACAGGGTGATAGGGAGGTGATCTGATTGCGGCAACTACCTTCCAGGACTAAGGCGTCTGGTTGTAGATAGACAGACAAACAAATTGACGTGCTCGTCATGAAGTGCAGAGAGACTACTGAAGTGCCAGTACCTGAGTGAAGACATAGTGGCTGATGTGAATGTCACCTTCCACCAGATCTCCCTCACCATCATCCCAGAACAGCATCCCTGTGGCCGTACCGTTGCCATCTAGGGCCACTGTCAGGCCCAGTGGGTTGGTGCGGCTGAGGTGGGGAAAAAATAGTGTGATGGGCTTCTGCAGTAATTAAAAAAAAAAAAAAAAAAAAAAAAAAAAAAAAAAAATCTTGATATGGGCTTCAACATTTAATTGTCTTGATACAGGCTTCCGCATTAATTAAAAGAAGTCTTGCAATGGGTCTTAGCATTAGAAAATAATCTTGTTATGGGCTGCAGCACTTAAAAAAAAAAAAAAAAGTGTTGCTATGGGCTTCTGCAATGTAAGTAAAGTTTGACAATGGGCCTCTTCAATACGGAATAAAAATATTATGGACTGAACAGTAAAAAAAAAAAAAAAAAAATGAAACTACTTGTAACAGGCTTCTATCTACCTATCTATTGCCAGACGCCTCAATCCCGAACGGGGTGGCCACAAACAAATCACCTCCATGTCACTCTGTCCCCTGCCATTTCACTACCACGCTCCCAACTCACACCCCCCTCTCTCATATACCTCTCCACTCCATCCCTCCATCTCATCCTCGGCCTCCCCCTCCCTCTCGCCCCCTCCACCTCACTCACATACACTCTCCATCCTCTCCACATGCCCAAACCACCTTAACGTGTTTCTCCTAATGCTTCCCATCACGTCCTCAACCACACCACAACGCTCCTTCACTTCCTCATTTGTTAGTCTGTTTCTCCATGTGACTCCACATGCTCCTCTCAAATAACTCATTTCCACTGCTTTCACTCTTGACTTCTGTCCTTCCACCAGGGTCCAAGCTTCACTTCCATATGTCAGAGTTGGTATCACAATACTGTCATGTAACAACTTTTTCACTTCCATGCTCACCTCCCTGTTTCTTATCACTGCTTTCAACGAACCAGCAACCTTCCTTCCCTGCTGTACCCTCTCGAGCACTTCACCCTCAAGACTACCATCCTTACTCATCATACTGCCCAAGTACTTAAATTCACTCACATTCTCCATATCCTTCCCATCCAATCTCACTATACACTCACTGGCTTCACTTCTCTCGAAGACCATCACTTTACTCTTCCCCACATTCACCTTTAGATTCCGTTTCTTACACACTCTCCCAAACTCATCTACCAAGCCTTGCAGCTCCCCTTCGTCTTCACTCAACAACACAGTATCATCTGCAAACAACAGTACAGGGAGTTTCCAAACACTGCCCTCTCTCACTAGGGCCGCTCCAACATCCACTGCCCGACCTTGTATCTCTTTTATAACCCCATCCATATACAGATTGAACAACCATGGAGACATGACACATCCTTGTTTCAATCCAACCTTCAAATGGAAAGATTCACTCAGTTTGCCATCCACACGCACTGCAGCCTTAGCACCCTCATACATACTCTTCACTGCCTTCAACAACTTCCCATCCACTCCATATATTCTTAATACCTTCCACAAACCTTGTCTATCCACCGTCATATGCTTTCTCCAGATCCATGAAGGCTGCATACAACTTCTTGCCCTTCTCTAGAAACTTTTCCACTAAGGATCTAAGAATGAATATCTGGTCTACACAACCTCTTCCCTTCCTAAAACCTCCTTGTTCTTCTCCAACTAATTCCTCCGTAATTTCCCTAACTCTGTCAATAAGTATCCTACCATATATTTTTCCTATTACACTGAGAAGGCAAATGCCCCTATGATTGCCACACACTGCTTTTTCCCCTTTTCCTTTGTACAGAGGAATAATTATACCTGACTTCCAATCCTCCGGGACTCTACCCTCCTCCCAAGCCAATCTGCACACCTTCCACATCCATTCTATTACTATCTCTCCCCCATGCTTCAGCATTTCACCACACACTCCATCAATTCCTGGGGCTTTCCCCATTTTAACTTTCTTCATTGCTTCCACCACTTCCATCCTGGTGATTTCTTCCTCTCTTCTCACAACCCTCCTTCTCCCTGCCATTCCCCAGCCACTTATACTTGCATTACTTTCATTCTCTATGTTCAACAGTTCATTAAAGTGTTCTCTCCATCTGTTTACTTTTTCTCCCTTCTCCACTAGTAATCTACCATTTTTATCTTTCACACCCCCACTGCCTTCGTTGGCACCCTGTCTAGCTCTCTTTACCTCCTTCCAGAACATTTTCTTACATTCCCTCCACTTTGCACTCAAATTCCTTCCAAACTCCTCATCCACTCTCTTCTTACTCTCTCTTACTAATCTTTTCACCTCTCTCCTCCTCACTACATATAACTCTCTCGTCCGTCTCTCAGCTTCTTCGTCGCCCCTGTTCCTCATCCACTCATTATATGCTTTCTTCTTTTGTGCCACAGCCTCTCTCACCTCTTCAGTCCACCATGCTGTTCCCTGAACCCCCTTTCGTCTTCTCTTCACCCCACACACCACCTCACATGCTGCACAGATTTCTTCTGTGAATACCTTGCACACACCCTCCACGTTCCCCATCTGCTCCAATCTATATTTACCCAATCGCTCCTCCACTTCCCTTCTATATTCAGCCTTTATTTCATCCTCTTGTAACTTTTCTACCCTCCTTGTAACACATACTTCCTCCTGTCTTTCCCTTCTTCTCTTCCTCCATCTTGTTTGGACTCTGATTCAGGCCACCACCAAATGGTGGTCAGAAAGTCCACTCCAATGTTCTTACCATTGATTTCGCAAGTGAAGAGTTTGGAAAAAGAAGAAATAGTTCTCGAATGGTATTCTAGCAGTTACAATTTGTATTTGTCGGATTTATCGGAGTTAAAAATTGGTATGATACGTTTCTGTGATGCAGGGGGCTGGAAATGTCAAAAACAGTTTCGGAGAGATGAAAAGTTATTGTTGTAGGTTCTTGTGATTAAAATAGTGTCATAATGGGTTTCAGGCAGTTTAGCAGCAGCAGCAGTGGTAGTAGTGACACCCCAGGCTCATCTGAACATGAACCCAACGGAAGATGCGGTCATGCAGCTAACTGTCCTCCTCAAGTGCGACAAGTAAGGGATACAGGGTTGTCTGTATAACCGGGCAGTGGATTAACTCGGTCACATCGGTGCCACTAGATGAAGGCGTTCCTCTCCAGCGCCAGGCGGTTAAGATATTATCAGTGTGTATGTATAACTGACCTCTGCTGGGTGTTGATGGCGGGGAATTGGAATGGCAGAACAGCACCACCCAGCAGGTACAGCGGCAGTGCCTCCAGGGGCGCCGATACAGTCGCCTGTGCTGGACCAGACACCACCGGGGCGCCAGTCACCAGGTCATACCACTCACCCTGCACCAGGTTTGCAATTTTACGGATCTTAACATGCTCTCTAACAATTAAGTTGCAAAGAAAAACTACCAGCAACATAAGCCTGTCCCCGGTGATGTACTAACTCAGTTGCATGGATGAAGGTTGTTAACTAATATGACTTTGCTTCAGCAACTCACTCATCAACCCACCCCTAAGCTCCGATACCAGGATGACTCAGCAAGTACACACACACACACACACACACACACACACACACAGATCCAGAGAGGAGGGGAGGGCACAGCTGCATTTGTAGTTTAGGTAACTCAACCACACCCCCCCCAACTAATAATTAACAAACAACTGAACAACACACCCACTGAAAGACACCTCAGCTGTTCACCATGGACTATTAAGACACCAGCACATATTTCATCAACAATCACCAATAATTACTTAACACAGGGGCACTCCTTCACTAGTCATATCACGTACTGTACCTTGCCACAAATAAGGGATCACCAACATATAATCAAATTCGAAATGACATCTTTAAATCAGGCAAACACTCACCAAAGACACAATGAGTAGCAAGCTAGTTTGCTAGTTAGAGAGGTAAACAAACAAGCATAAAGACATAGAGACAGACATATAAATAGATCGAGATATAGATGTGGATGTATAACTGTGTAAATGACGCAGCCGGTTCTTAAAGTGTCAACGATTCTCCTCCAAACATTATATAAAACTATGTACCTTTAGCTGTCACTGCTTGACACTAACACCCACCATCAGCACTGCATACGTGTTTTGATTCCCTTCATCCAAAACCGGTGTGATGACATTACTGAGGTTGACCTGCTACTGGGTCTTAACGGAAGATCAGTTAAAAAGTTTTAACGAAATTCAAATCCCAAAACAATTCACTGGCAGCGTCCTCAGTAAGTCACACGTCCTTTCAGCCAGTAATCCACTCCTCTTCCACTTGACCACCTCTTTGTCCGACTGAATATAAAGAGGTACATAACTTCTAATGGTAGACACTTATAAAAAAAAATCAGGACTATCAACGCCCTGGTGCGCGACCATATTTTTAAAATATAAGTTGGTCTGGAATTACCACATCTCCATCTTGAATGTTTAGTTAAAACAACAGATGAAAACTAGAATAAAGTGCTAGTGTCTGCCACTAGTGAATACTAGAATAAAGTGCTAGTGTCTGACATTGAGCTACGTGAAATATGTTGTAAAAGGAAGAAAATCTGCGCCAAGTTAAGGTGAAAAGAGTATAGGACCAACTGGCCTCACCAGCGGGAAGTAGACTCCTTTTCTAAATACGGTTTGAATATAGAGACTCAAATACCTTCTTGTGCAAGACGCTCAGAAGTACACGTATTATCAACACCCTGAATCAACGATTATAGCGAGCTGATCTAGTCTAATGGTGGTCCCTAAGCCTTTCACCTCCGTTGATGGCCAAGTGTTGTCAGATTGGATGGTCGATTTAAGCAGCAACCAAGGTGTGGTCTAACAAAATTTAATCACCTTACTCGTGGTAGCAGTCAGTTGACTGCTTGTTTGAATCTCCAGCATCCGTCCTCCGTACAGGCCACCCGCGCCTCCATATGTTGACCTTCCAGACTTTTCCGTGACCAACTATTACCGACCTTACAGCCCCATTGCGACTAAGGTTAAGAAAATCACCATCCCAAGAGGAGCTCCCCAAAACAACCAACCTCCTTGCCACCTCAGGAATCAGAAACGTCTCACCAAGCAAGCCACCACTTCGAAACTGCCCCCTCGCCAGTCTCTGTTTTTCCCCCGTGTTGCCAGCTCTCATCACGCAGTGTTGCCAAATTCTTTCATCTACACCAGTCACACCACACGCCCCCTTGATCTTAAGATCACTAATTAATACTCCTCCCCGCTTGACTCTCCCTCTTCATAATCTCTCATCCACACCGGTGGTCGCCTCTCTCGCCGCAGTATCTCCTCGTCTTCACCAGATGTTACTACCACTTCATCCCCATCAGGTGCCACTGGCCCCTCGTCCTCCGTCGATGAGTCCACGACTCCTAATGTCCAGGATATGCCGCGGCATCCCGTCGACGGAGACATTGTTCTGGGAATGCACATCAGTCACTGTGCCCTTCCCCCATTGAGATGTGCATTTTGCATTCGGTGGCTTCACCCAAACCTCATCTCCAATCTGGACGGACGCACCTCCTTCCTCGCTCCCCACACTCTTTGGTACCATACTAGGATGTCGCCACTCATACTTAAACACCGCCCTCTGCGGAACAGTCGTCTCATCCTGGCCTGACTTGGGCGACATATTATACCAAAATACCGCCTCCATAGGTGTCACCTTTGCCCTTTCTGCCATGGCCTTGATTGTCCGATGATGTCTCTCCACGATTCCATTTCCACTTGGCCGGTATGCAGCTCTAAAGTAACGACTAATATTCCACTTGTCAAGCACATTCTTCAAAACCTGCGACCGGAAAGCAGTGCTGTTATCAAGCAGCACCTCATCGACTGGGCCCCTTTCCAAAAATACCTCGTTCAGTGCTCCTGCAATTTCCTCTGCATTTTCTGCCCTCAGCTTTCTCCATATAGCTACCCTACCAGGTCCACAATCAACCATAGATAAATACAGCCCCTGCCTGTAATGCGTCACATCTACTGCTAGTCTCTTCCAATTGCTCTCTACTCTGATCTCCCCCGCTTCATGCACAACTGGTGCGGGATCAATTGACTGACACTTGCTACAGTGTCTCACCACCCGACGGACCGTCTCTCGTGACTGCTGGGTCAACCTTCCTCGCCACATACAGTGTCCTATCAACCCCTATGTGGTGCATTTGGTGCAGATCTTCCACACTTTGGACTCCTGTGCTGCTAGCACACCATAGCCTCTTCCGGGACCCCTAGCCACGCTTTCTTCACCCTCGTTAGCACATCTGCTTTATTCTTCTCAGATGGCACAAAACTTAAACGCAGGTTGACCCTGAACTCTTCTATCAAGTCTTTCAAGATCCCCAAGCGGCGCTTTACAATCAGTTCTGAGAGTCCCTTCACCCGAACTCTGTTCTCAGCAGTCACTGCTGATCTCAGCCAACCAAACACTGTAGCTGAATCCGTTCGCAACTCGATGTCTCGCAAGTCCCACTTTAGAGCTAAATTGACGCCTTTCAGTACAGCATCCAGCTCTGCCACGTTGATATGGTTGTAGTCGTCTTTTTTCCTTAACCACGCACCATCCTCAACAGTCTCATCACCAATCTCCAAAATCACTCCCGTTGCGATACTGCTTGCATCACACCAAACAACTCCTTTCTCCGACCTGGCCGCATACCATCTCCCTCTTACCGGGTCTTCGTGCCTTACCCGCCTCACGATATCTTGCATCATTTCAACAGTCTCCTTCCCAACCTTGTCCTCCCATCTCACACCCTCGGCTCTCCTCTTCACATAACTGCACGCTACCCGGAGCCATCCTGCAACTGGGTAGTGGCCTACCAACTTTCCACACACGGAAAACAACTCTCTCCTACTCAAGTCCTCCCTCACTGCCGGCACCTCATTGGCTCTCCGGAAAACTAGTTCCCCAGTTCTCTCTCTTTCCAGTCTCAGACCCAAGGCAGTAACCCCCTTCCAGTGGCTCAGGCTGTTTCGTGGCCAATCCATACAGCTTCAGGTGCTCCACAACTTCAGATACTGCAACCCTCGTCTCATCGATCAGTATATCATCAACATATGAATTTGTAGCAGCCTCCATCCCTTTCCCTTTACTCAACACTGTTTTGAGGATCCTTGTCATGATTTTCGGTGCCGAACTTAACCCGAAACCCAGCCTCGTTAAACAATATGTCTTCCCCTTGTAGTTCACCAGCTGGTACCTCCACAACTTTTTGACAACATGAACTTGCAGGTAGACTGACTTCAAATCCACGATGGTCGAGGCTTCACCCATCCGTCTCCATTCTCTCAGCGTCTCACTACACACATCGACAGCATCATCGCCTGTATGAGACATCACATGGACATTGAGCTCACGGAAGTCAAGTACTGGCCGAACTTTGTTCTTCGTCGGCTGCACCACCGGCATCAATGGCAACACTCCACTTTTCACTTCCTTTCCCCACGGCACCAGTATACTCAGCGATCCATCTCTCCACCTCCCTGTCAAATTCTTCTCTTACGGGCTCTTTCATTGCATGCTCATGACAACCCACCTTATTCTTCAAAACCGGTGACTCTCCCTTTAGAAACCACTCCACTACCCACTTCGTGCCATCAAATTCTGCGATGAAGTCTTTGTCTACTATTTTACATAGATCGGCCTTCTGTCCAACAGCTGTCTTCGACTCTACCTTCTTGAGTCCCTCAGGCTCAGCACTCTTGCAACTTCCTTCCAACCCTACCTCCGCTACTGCAACGGCACACTGAACCTCCCCTCTCTCTACCTGTGAGCAAGATTCTGATGCCTTCCCAAAAGTTACTCCTCCATTCCTTATCATCACGCCACCCAGTTGACTAATCACATCCATTCCCACACCACCACGTCAATCCCATTTATCACTTCAGTAAGCACGATAACCTTAAGTCTCAGCCGGGTCCCTTGCACCGTCAACTCTACTTCTTTGGTGCCCTCACATCCAATTTCTCTCCCATCAACTGTTATCAGCCCTTCACCCTTCTCTGTTCATCTCCCTACTAATCGGGAGGCACACACAGTGGTTGAGCAACCAGAATCCACCAGTGCCCTCACCCTCCTGGTCCCCACCAAGACCTTGACTACTGGCAAGGAACTTGGAAGCGCCTTTAATTGTCTAAGGGGGTAGCTTCCGGCGCAGCAGTTCCCCCTTGCCCATTTCCCTGGTCACACCGACTCGCTATGTGACCCTCCTTTCCACATTTGTAACATGTTAGGGCTGGCTTTGGCTCTCTACAATCTTTAATCATGTGAGGACCACCACATCGGAAGCAACGACCCTTGAACCCCCGAGTCTCCCTCTTGCTACTTTGCCCGCCTCGTGAGGATGAGGCACATTGAGGAGCTTGCCAGCGTTCCGATGATGCCGGACCTCTAGTTGCAACTGCTGCAACTTCCTGACCCCCAGCTCCAGAGGTCAATACTCTAGCCCTCATGATCAAATCACTCATATCCACCATTTCAATATCCTTCACCTGCTGCAGTTCCACTGATATCCTATCTGGGAATCCAGTCACAAATCCTAACTTTACAGCCCTCTCCAGGCCCTCACCCTTCCAGCCCGCTAGCCCAGCTAACCGTCTTATTTCATTGGCAAAAACATCCACCCGTTCACTGGATCTTCTTTAACGCTCTATATGCCTCAAACATCCCTTGGGAAAAAGCTGCCTTCAATCTATTTCCTATTTTCTTATAGTCCTGCTGATCGCTATCACTCATCTCAAGATACAAGGCTAATGCATCTCCTTCCAGAAACAATGGTACAAAACTGGCCAAATCTTTGATGTCTGTCAGTTTGGCCACCAACTCAGCCTTTTTTAACCAAGCCACCACATCGCCCTGACCATCATACGACCTCATCATCTCGCTACTCAGCTTCCCTTTTCCAGCCATGTTAATACACTGCCTAGATAGCTTGTGGTCTAACAGAAAATTTAATCACCTTACTTGTGGTAGCAGAGTCAGTTGACTGCTTGTTTGAATCTCCAGCACCCGTCCTCCGTCCAGGCCACCCGCGCCTCCATATGTTGACCTTCCAGACTTTTCCGTGACCAACTATTACCGACCTTACAGCCCCATTGCGACTAAGGTTAGGAAAATCACCATCCCAAGAGGAGCTCCCCAAAACAACCAACCGCCTTGCCACCTCAGGAATCAGAAACGTCTCACCAGGCAAGTCACCACTTCGAAACTGCCCCCTCGCCAGCACCCTCGTCTGTCTTTGTTTTCCCCCCGTGTTGCCAGCTCTCATCACGCAGTGTTGCCAAATTCTTTCATCTACACCAGTCACACCACACAAGGAGACTCATTTTTGTCTTACAATATAAGATCATCAAAAATAATATAATCAAGACTTAGTGTGCCAGTTGTGGGAGTGGACCAGTTCCGTCTAGTATAAACAATGCGACTACAGATAAAAACAAACCAGAGAGACTCGTTAGTACCTCATAACTAAAGCACAATTAATTACATGTGGCCATGAGTTGGTATTCATGTTGTGGTACTGGTCCAGTTCCCTCATGTGAAAACAAGACAACCGTACTTTTTCACGTTATCCTTGTCCAGTTTCGTCCCTTTGCAGCTTATTTCATGTAGCTCAGTGTCAGAAAAATGGCAATACCACAGCTCTACATCGTTTTCACAGCACTTCTTCGTGACTGATACTATATTCTAGTGTTAATCTATTGCTTTAACTGAGCATTCAAGACTGATGATGGCAACCTTAGGCCATGTTAGATTAAAAACAATATGTAGCACCATCAGGGCAGGCCTGTGGGAAGTACACAGCCCTGTTGTTTACGCCACCCTCTTCAAACACACATGGAATATACGGAATCCAGTATCTTATCGTGTTAGTGAATATACGGAATCCAATATCTTATCGTGTTAGACGCTCTCTAAAATACATATGTGACCAGTAACCTGTGACAAAAACTACATTTGTACTCATTAAATTGGCCAAAATTGTCGTCTCTATCTTGAACGCTGAGCTGTAGCAATGATTAATATTAGAAAATGTTGCTAGCCAAGAATATTGTGAAAAAAAATGCAGAGCCATAGTACTGTCTTTTCTACCGCTGAGCTAGGGGAAATAAGCTGTAATAGATTAACACTAGACTACGATCCCTGTTAAAAAGTGCTATGAAGATGTACAACCATAGTACATTATTGTCTTATTCTGCCACTGAGCTACCGGAAATAAGCTGCAAAGGAGTCAAATCAGCCAGTTAAGGTGAAGGAAGTATAGCATCAATGTGGCTCACCTGTGGGAAGTAGACGTCCCTGGTGGTGGCTCCTTCTTCCAGCACAGGCGCCACCATCAGGCCGGAGCCCCACAGGAACTGGTCATCCACATCTCGAGCCTTCAGGTCGTCAGGGAAGTGACTTAGCAGAGGTCGCACCACCCCACCGCCTTCAGTGTGGGCCTGAAAATCAGTTGTTGCTGTTGTGCCTATCTGGACGTGGAACCGGTGAAATTTTCCCTTCTCCTATAGTCCACCACCCTTCCTTCGAGGGAAAGGGAAGGAAGGTAAATTTGACTAGCAACCAAGGGCACCCATTTCAACCTCATAACCAAAGTTCATTGAATTTCCTGCAGTCATGACTTTGTATCCAAGGTGTGAGAGTGGCCCAGTTCCGTCAGATGAAAACAAAGGGACTATAGTGGTGTATAGACAAGGCAGGCACTGACATCCAAGCTGGAGGTCATAACATCATCTTACTGAATACAATCGTCTGAAGTAATATAAGTGGCTTGGGAGATTTTGTAGTACCTCTTCCTAAGCAACTTATTCTGCACTTGTATCTCGGTATTCTCTTGTATGTTATTGTTGCAAAACGATGTTGATATTAAAACGATATAATAATAACACAGAAGGCAATGTGCTGTAGACCATGGTAAGTAAATAGCAAAAGGAAGAGGTGCTACGAAGCCTCCTATGCAACACAGAATACGTCTCAAATTTACATGACAAAAGAGCGTGTAAGGATAGGGAAGGTATCAGTATCGTAAATGTAGCACGTAACATTGGAACGTAACTGTAAGACGCAACTGTGGAACGTAAATGCAATACATAGATGTAGGACGTTGTGGGACGTAACTGCAGGACACAGATGGTGGACGTAAGTGATTGACTTAACTGTAGGATGTAATTGTTGAACCCAACTGTACAGAACGTCGTTACTGGGTGTAACTGTAAGAGTTTTTTAAAGAGTAACTGAAGAGATACATGACTGTGTAGATAAGAGTACCGCATATGCTGGACGTAACTGCAAGACGTGAATAAACAGTAACTTACGAGATAGAGTAGCGTGTAAAGATAGGGCAGGTACTGGTATCGCAGCTGCAGGACGTAACGTGAGATGTCAGCAACCTGCGGCCAGACAGCGGGGTCTTGGTCCGGGAATCCTTCCATGTTGTGGTTACGGCTGTTGCGACAATACTCATCAGTCACCCGCCCACAAGTTTATTTTAATACCATTTTACCATTACACTTCAGTCCCCCCCACACAAGTCTGTTCAGATACCGTTTTACCATTACAACACTTCAGTCACCCCCACCCCCCACAAATTTATTCGACATTGACACATACAGTATAAAGAACAAAACCGGGTCATATCTGAAGTCGCTAGTCAGGGAACTTCGTGCAGATCTTTCAATAATAAAACCAGACTTTAAGAACCTATGTTTCTCAAGACAAGCACAAGTTTTCATTAATTTTTAGCGAAAGTGTCACATATATTTATTTTATATAAAAAAAATGTAATGACAGTCATTACCGAAAGCTTCAATTAAAATTTTATTTTACGCTGTCTAAATGAAGATGTTGTTTTATATTTTCAGTTAATAGCCAGTTTCGGTAAAATTGCCTGAGCTTATCTTGAAGAAAAAACTGAATACAGTACGTTACTTTAAATACAAGGTACTAAACACCAAGCAATTGTTGTTTCCTTTCATTAGTTGCTACCCAAGTAACAATACCTTTATGCAATTTAGACACTTAGCATGACAAGTATTTACTTAGTATGCTGCAAGACTTCAGCACAAAGAATAATGTGCCGTGAAGTACGAACGGTGGCGGTGCGCTGGTCTGGATGACAAGGGAGGATCGTAATAATTATTTTGCTTATTACACTTTTCAACGGGTCTCACGTTACCGAATCAGCTATGTTGATGTTAAAATATATAATCAACATAAAAGAGAGCATTACTGTGTAATATACATAATAAATCTCTGAGGCAGAAGTACTACGAAGTCTTCTATGCCACATCGATACAAGCCTAAGACTGCTGCACCTGAAAGAGTAGGAGCCGAGTTTCATCCGACGGACACAACAACCCGCTTAGGAACAAGTGTTACGGAACCTACTATGCCACCTAGATAAGGACGTTAAGACTGGCCCACCTGAAGGGGTAGAAGGCGCCGAGTTGCATCCATCGGGCACAAAGCTCAGCGCTGGGGTGTCCTGAGAAGCCACAGATGTCAGCACCCACCATGGGTATCCCAAACAGGTTGAACTCCAGCATCCCTGCCAACACGCAAATGACAACACTCAGGGATAAAGTGTGTGTGTGTGTGTGTGTGTGTGTGTTCAAATTTGACTTACATTTGAATCTCGAATAAAATATTAGAAAGCTGCTTGTTGCAACCCAACTGTTGCCGCCATGAATTCCAGTTTTGAAGAATACCGCCTTCACGCTTGAGTTCTTTGGTAAATATTGTACAGCCATTAACAAATATTTGCCAACAATCCTTTGCCATCATTGTGCCCTGCCTTCTAGTGTCATTCCTCTCCAAACGACAAAGAGTATCCTATCCTTCCTTCTGCTACTCTTCTGTCGAGTGCTTTATTCTGCCGTCACATAAAAAATAGGTAACGCCACCCCGTTCGGGATTGAGGCGTCTGGCAATAGATAGATAGATAGAACACCTTCCATTGCCACAGTCGTTTGAGAAGTGTCGACGAACTTTTGCTCTGCTGACCAAATATGCATATATGGATGCACGGATAGACACAGTAAAAAAAAAAATAATTTGTGGCGTTAATAAAGAAGATAATAACGAACAAGTAAAAAACTTTTTAGGTGGTCCAACTACAAACAAGCGATGCAGTGGATTTTTGCAGTTATCAGAAAAAGGATAATTTTCCATACAGTCACACTAGTCTCTGATACATCGAAACTAATTTCATATCCTCTGTTATACTTCCATGTTGTATTATGTCAATTGTATATGTATAGGAATTATATCTGCAAGTAAAGTGCACTTCGTGAGCCGGTGACCAGCGAGCAAGCGAGCGCCATGTTATCACAATTTCCCTCCGACATATTAGCTTCATGTTGGTAACTGAACACAGAAAAATATACTGGAAAGAAAGACATTCTCTGTCTGT
>JAGKTI010016965.1:0-18926 GCA_018397915.1 Birgus latro | reverse complement strand
TGGATGGAATATCTCAAATTTGTTGTATGCTGATGATGCAGTACTACTTGCAAACACTAGACAAGAACTTGGTAGTCTAGTGCAGAGTTTTGCTGGTGTCTGTGAGTGTTGTGCCATGAGAGAATATGTTGAAAAGAGTAAAGTGATGGATATTGAGAGAGAAGGTGACTCCCAGTGTGATGTTACAGTGAATGGAAAGACTGGAATTGGTGAGACTTCAAATACCTGGGTACAGTGATAGAAAAGAGAGGAAGATGTGCAAAAGAAGTGGAAAGCAGAGTGACACAAGGAAGGATGGTATGTGGTGCTATGAAGGCCTTGATAAGAAACAGAGGCTTGAGTGTTGCAGCTGCACAAGGCTTACATGAAGGAGTGTTAGTGCCAACTTTAACATGTGGGTGTGAGACCATGGTGTGGCATGAAAATGAAGTCAAGAGTAAGAGTGGTGGAGATGGGACTGCTGAGGAATGAATGTGGAGTGTAGAGAGTGGATAGGATATGAAATACTGTAATGGGATTTGTGAAAGATGCGGAGTGAGGAAGTCTCTGGACACCCAAATCGAAGAGAGTGTACTGAGATGGTTTTTTTCATGTGGAGAGAATAGATAACAATAGAATAGTGAAAAAGGTATATCTGAGCAAATCTGAAGGATGGAGGAAGCGAGGTAGGGCAAGGAGAAGGTGGAGGGATATGGTGGATAAGTGTGTGAGGAAGAGAGGTATGGAAGTCAGCGAGGCTAGGGGACTGACAAGAGACAGAGCTGGGTGGATGAATGTTGTGAGAAGAAATGCGTGATCAGGGATTTGGCACCCCTTTATAAAAGTGACAGCATTTGGATTGATTCTATCGGATATGTTTATGCAAAGCTACAGAATGTGGTGAAAGCTCTTTGGCATATCAAATAGAGCCAGGATTCCGGGGGCTTGAATGATGAATGAATGGAAGCGTGGCCCATTGGACTGGGTAAACTTGGGCTGTCTGGATGTTGCTACACCCTGTCCTAGGGTGGGAAAGGAGGTCTGGATGATGACATGATGATGATTTTTAGTATTTAGGATTACACTGCATATTGCAATGTGTGTTTTAATGTCTAAAAACAGCTGAAAGATCACAGAACACTGCCAAAATTAGGAGGGGTGCTATGCATATAGGTAGTTTTTTTTTTTTTTAATGCAATGTTTTCTTAGTGTTTAGGATTATACTGCATATCTTAATGTGTGTTTTGATGTCAAAAATGAGCCGAAAGACCACAGAACACTGCCAAAATTAGGAAGTGTATTGTATATATTGGTAGGGTTGTGCATATTGTTATTTTTGTCATTGTTGTTGTTTATGCATTGTTTTCTGAGTGTTTAGGATTATATTGCATATTCCAAAGTGTGTTTTGATGTCTAAAAACAGTGGAACAACCACAGAACACTGCCAAAATTAGAAGGGGTACTGTACATACTGTATAGGTTGGGTATGGGTAAAGGTAGGGTATGGGTACAGTAGATATTGCTCTGTATCCACACACTGCCTGTATCCAGTCATGTCTTTGGCTCTACTAAGACAGATAATCAAGGGATTACTGTATACCCAAGGCCTAATGAACGGATACGGAGCATGACTGGATCTGGACCATCCGAATGATCGAGGGATTACTGTATATCACTGATAACAGTATATACAGTACAGTAATACAGTACGGTATTTCTAACCCCATCGCTAATCCAGGATAACGAATATAGGGGTATCATATATAGAATATCGAGGTTTACCATCCATCCATCCATCATCCAATCCTATGTCGCCCCACAGAGAAGCGTAGGAGCCCAGGACTAGGCAAGTTGGTCCTGACATTTAAGATGAGAGTGACCAGCCTCACTTATCCCTGAGTGGCATTACATGAGCAATAAACCCCAACCACCCCTTGGATATAAACCTTCACCAGCTTAATCAGACTGGAGCATTGTAATTACCCACTAAACCACCAGGTGCCATAATTTGGTTATATGGTTAACACCCAAAGGCCAGACCCATTGCACAGTCCAAGGTCCTGGCAATGGATCTGGGACCCCTAGCCCACCATCTTACCAGAAGCCAATAGTCGGTAAGTTAAAGGGGGTAAACAACCGAGGTCCCAGATCCATTGCCTGGACCTAGAAATGCGCAATGGGTCGGGCTTTTGGATTGTTTACCCCCTTTATCTTACCGACTATGACTTACAGGTATAAGCATCAAAGCAAGCCTGAGGGCAGTAAATCACCAAGGGGGTTTAGGGTGGGTATGTGGAATGTGGGAAGTTTCAGGGGAAGAGCGGGGGAAGTCGTTGAGGCATTCAGTAGGAGGTGGGTGCATGTGGCATGTTTGCAGGAAGTCCAGTACAGGGGTGGATCAGCCAGAAAATTTATTGGGAAGGATTGCTACTATAAGTTGTTTTGGCAGGGGGGAACTGATGGATATGGGGGTGTGGGTGTGTTGGTTGCGGAGAAATGGCTGGAGTATGTTATGAATGTCATGAGAGTAAGTGATAGGATAATAGTAGTGAAAATTTTGATCAGACGGGTGATGGTTTCAGTTATATCAGCATATGCTCCGCAGGTAGGATTGGATGACGCAGAGAAGGATAGATTTTGGGATGATTTAATACGTGTAGTAAGTGGTATGGGCGATGATGAGGTAGTGGTTCTGGGAGGGGATTTAAATGGTCATGTTGGTGAAGCAGCTCAAGGGTATGAAGGAGTCCATGGAGGATGTGCATATGGTGTGAGGAATGCGGAAGGGGAAAGAATACTCGAGTTTGGGGAGGCTATGGACATGATTGTGTGCAACACACATTTTAGAAAAAGAGTGAGTAGATTGATTACGTACGAGTCCGGGGGAAATAGTAGCCAGATAGATTATTTTCTGGTAAGGAGGGTTGATAGGAGATTAGTGAGGGATGTTAAAGTTATAGGAAGCGAGGAGTGTGTTCAGCAGCACAAACTGTTGATTTGTGACATGGTGCTTAAGGAACGAGTGATGAGAAGGATGACATATGTACCTAGGAGGAAAATATGGAAGCTGAGAAACCAATCAGTAAGGGATGCCTTTTATAGTGAGATGAGGAGAGTGGTGGCTGAACAGGAAGCCAAAGATAGAGACGTTAATGAACAGTATGGAGCCCTTAAGAACAACCTCTTGAGAGTTACCGATGCAGTATGCGGTTGGACAAGAGGCCCACCAAGACATAAAGTAACTTGGTGGTGGGATGAGGGTGTAGAAGCCGCAGTTAAGGAGAAGAGAAGGCTTTTCCGGGAATGGAAGAAGGGTGGTAACAGGGAGGAGTACTTGGCTGCCAAGCGCAGGGCTAGAAGAGAGGTATACAGGGCGAAGTCTGAGTCACAGAGACTTTTACTTGATAATCTAAATCATGAAGGAAGGAAAAATATGGTTTTTAGGGTGGCAAATCAGATGAAGAGAGATAATCGGGACATTGTAGGCGAGCAGTGTGTGAAGAATGATGAAGGAAGGGTAGTGGTTAACAGTGAGGATATTAAAGATGCATGGAGAGAGCATTATAGCCGGTTGTTGAATGAGGAGTTTGATTGGGATAGGGAAGGTTTGGAGCCAGGTGATCCAGTGTTTGGGCCTTGGCCTTTGATTGACGCTGCTACTGTGAGTGAGGCAATAGGCAGGATGCGGGTGGGGAAGGCGGCAGGTGTGTCTGGGTTGACTGCCAAAATGTTGAAGGCCTCAGGAGATATTGGGGTGAGGTTAGTCACTGACCTGATAAATAGGATTATATAAGAGTGTGTTGTCCCAGATGATTGGCTGAAAAGTGTAATTGTAAATGTGTACAAAGGGAAGGGTGATGCCCTGGAAAGGGGAAATTACAGAGGTATAAAGCTCTTAGATCAGATAATGAAAGTAATGGAGAGAGTTCTAGAAGGTATGATTAGAGAAAGAGTGAATATCAATGAGATGCAGTTTGGGTTTATGCCAGGCAGGGGGACCACTGATGCCATATTCATTGTTCGACAGCTTCAGGAAAAATATATTGGCAAGAAAAGGGAATTGTATTTTGTTTTTGTTGATTTGGAAAAGGCCTTTGACAGAGTCCCTAGAGAGGTGGTGAAGTGGGCAATGAGAAAGCTAGGGTTGGAAGAGTGGCTGGTTAGGGTGGTTATGGCCATGTACGTGGGTGCTCACACTCAGGTAAGGGTGAATGGAGCTTTGAGTGATGAGTTTCCCGTGAATGTTGGTGTGCATCAGGGGTCAGTTTTGAGTCCCTTGTTGTTTATCATGGTGCTTGAAGCCCTCTCACGTGACTTCAGAGATGGACTCCCATGGGAGATGTTGTATGCTGATGATTTGGTGCTGATTGCTGAGAATGAAGGGGAGGCTGAGGAAAGATTTAAGAAGTGGAGAGATGGTATGGGGCACAAGGGCTTAAGGGTAAATGCAGATAAAACAAAAGTGATGATATCTAGGGTTGGTGGCAGTACAATCAGAGGAGAGGGAGAGTGGCCATGTGCAGTTTGCCACAAAGGTGTGGGAAGTAATTCCATCTTGTGCAGTGTCTGTGATAAGTGGGTGCACAAGAGATGTAGTGGTATTAGAGGTAGACTGCGAGATAATGCTGATTTCATGTGTGCGGTGTGTCGGGGAGAGCAGGAGGAGATTGTTAGGCGTGAGAGGGTTGAACTTGCAGGTGAGTCTCTTGAGTGTGTGGAGGAGTTTTGTTATTTGGGAGACATGTTAGGTGCCGGAGGTGGGGCTGGAGTTAGCTCGGTTGCTAGAGTGAGAAGTGGTTGGAAGAAGTTCAGGGAGCTGTTGCCTCTCCTGACATTGAGAGGACTCTCCTTACGTGCTAAGGGGTCTTTGTATGCAGCATGTGTTAGGAGTGTGATGCTGTATGGTAGTGAGACCTGGGCAGTAAAGGAAGAAGATATTCGCAGGTTCAAACGTTCAGAAATGACAATGATTAGGTGGATGTGCAGTGCGTCCCTGCGTGCAAGGCCTGGGGGGGCTGGGCTTACGATAGAAGAGTTGAGAGGTAGGATGGGACTGGAGTGTATTGGTGTTGTGATGAGGAGAGGCAGGCTGAGGTGGTTTGGACATGTGGAGAGGATGGGGGAGGATAATTGGGTACAGAGGGTGAGAGGTGTTAATATTGGGGGAGGGGTAGACCGAGAAAGACATGGGATGAGGTCATTAAATGTGACTTAAGGGTTAAGGGACTGAATAGGGAGGCTGCCAGAGATCGAGCAGCATGGAGAGCCGCCATTAGATGACCAAGGCCGACACATGCAAGCATGTTGGAGCCTTCAAAAATGAGCGATGAATGAGCGATGATTGCTACTCGAAGTTGTTTTGGCAGGGAGGAACTGACGGATATGGGGGTGTGGGGGTGTTGGTTGCGGAGAAATGGGTGGAATATGTTATGAATGTTATGAGAGTAAGTTATAGAATATTAGTAGTGAAAATTCTGATCGGCAGGAAAATGATTTCAATTATATCGGCATATGCTCCACAGGTAGGATTGGATGACGCAGAGAAGGACAGATTTTGGGATGATTTAATACGTGTAGTAGGTGGTATGGGCAATGATGAGGTAGTGGTTCTGGGAGGGGATTTAAATGGTTATGTGGGTGAAGCAGCTCAAGGTTATGAAGGAGTCCATGGAGGATGTGCATATGGTGTGAGGAATGCAGAAGGGGAAAGAATACTTGAGTTTGGGGAGGCTATGGACATGATTGTGAGCAACACACAATTTAGAAAAAGAATGAGTCGTGATTACGTATGAGTCCAGGGAAATAGCAGTCAGATAGATTATTTTCTGGTCAGGAGGGTTAATAGAAGGTTAGTGAGGGATGTTAAAGTTATAAGAAGTGAGAAGTATGTGCAGCAGCACAAACTGTTATGATGCTTAAAGAACGAATAATGAGCAGGAGGACATATGTACAAAAGAGGAAAATATAGAAGATGGGAAACCAATCAGTAAGGGATGCCTTTTATAGTAAGATAAAGAGAGTGGTGGTTGAACAGGGAGCCGCAGATAGAGGGATTAATGAACAGTATAGAGCCCTTAAGAACAACCTCTTGAGAGTTAACAATGCAATATGTGGTTGGACAAGAGGCCCACCAAGACATAAAGGAACTTGGTGGTGGGATGAGGGTGTAGAAGCCGCAGTTAAGGAGAAAAGAAGGCTTTTCCAGGAATGGAAGAAGGGTCGTAAAAGGGAGGAGTACTTGGCTGCAAAGTACAGGGCTAGAAGAGAGGTATACAGGGCGACGTCTGAGTCACAGAGACTTTTACTTGATAATCTAAATCATGGAGAAAGGAAAAATATGATTTTTAGGGTGGCAAATCAGGTGAAGAGGGATAATCGGGATATTGTATGTGAGCAGTGTGTGAAGAATGACGAAGGAAGGGTAGTGGTGAACAGTGGGGATATTAAAGAAGCATGGAGAGAGCATTATAGCCGGTTGTTGAATGAGGAGTTTGATTGGGATTGGGAAGGATTGGAGCCAGCAGATCCAGTGTTTGGCACTTGGCCTTTGATTGACGCTGCTACTGTGAGTGAGGCAATAGGCAGGATGCGGGTGGGGAAGGCGGCAGATGTGTCTGGGTTGACTGCCTAAATTTTGAAGGCCTCAGGAGATACTGGGGTGAGGTTAGTCACTGACCTGATAAATATGATTATATATGAATGTGTTGTCCCAGATGATTGGCTGAAGAGTGTAATTGTAAATGTGTACAAATGGAAGGGTGATGCCCTGGAAAGGGGAAATTACAGAGGTATAAAGCTCTTAGATCAGATAATGAAAGTAATGGAGAGAGTTCTAGTAGGTATGATTAGAGAAAGAGTGAATGTCGATGATGCAGTTTGGGTTTATGTCAGGCAGGGGGACCATTGATGGCATATTCATTGTTTGACAGCTTCAGGAAAAATATATTGGAAAGAAAAGGGAATTGTATTTTGTTTTTTTTTATTTGGAAAATGCCTTTGACAAAGTCCCTAGAGAGGTGGTGAAGTGGGCAATCTGAAAGCTAGGGTTGGAAGAGTGGCTGGTTAGGGTGGTTATGGCCATGTACGTGGGTGCTCGCACCCAGGTAAGAGTGAATGGAGTTTTGAGTGATGATTTTCCATGAATGTTGGTGTGCATCAGGGGTCAGTTTTGAGTCCCTTGTTGTTTATCATGGTGCTTGAAGCCCCTCTCACGTGACTTCAGAGATGGACTCCCATGGGAGATGTTGTATGCTGATGATTTGGTGTTGATTGCTGAGAATGAAAAGGAGGCGGAGGAAAAATTTAAGAAGTGGAGAGATGGTATGGGGCACAAGGGCTTAAGGGTAAATGCAGATAAAACAAAAGTGATGATATCTAGGGTTGGTGGTGGTACAATCAGAGGAGAGGGAGAGTGGCCATGTGCAGTTTGCCACAATGGTGTGGGAAGTAATTCCATCTTGTGTAGTGTTTGTGATAAATGGGTGCACAAGAGATATAGTGGCATTAGAGGTAGACTGTGAGATAATGCTGATTTTATGTGTGCGGCGTGTCGGGAAGAGCAAGTGGAGATTGTCAGGCGTGAGAGGGTTGAACTTGCTGGTGAGTCTCTTGAGTGTGTGGAGGAGTTTTGTTATTTGGGAGACATGTCATGTGCCGGAGGTGGGGCTGGAGTTAGCTCGGTTGCCAGGGTGAGAAGTGATTGGAAGAAGTTCAGGGAGCTGTTGCCTCTCCTGACATTGAGAGGACTCTCCTTACGTGCTAAGAAGTCTTTGTATGCAGCATGTGTTAAGGGTGTGATGCTGTATGGTAGTGAGACCTGGGCAGTAACGGAAGAGGGTATTCGCAGGTTTAAACGTACAGAAATGACAATGATTAGGTGGATGTGCAGTGCGTCCCTGTGTGCAAGGCCTAAGGGGGCTGGGTTTACGATGGAAGAGTTGAGAGGTAGGATGGGACTGGAGTGTATTGGTGTTGTGATGCGGAGAGGTAGGCTGAGGTGGTTTGAACATGTGGAAAGGATGGGGGATGATAATTGGGTACAGAGGGTGAGAAGTGTTAATATTGGGGGAGGGGTTGGGAGGGGTAGACCGAGAAAGACATGGGACGAGGTCATTAAGTGTGACTTAAGGGTTAAGGGACTGAACAGGGAGGCTGCCAAAGATCGAGCAGCATGGAGAGCCGCCATTAGGTGACCAAGGCCGATGCATGCAAGCATGTTGAAGCCTTCAAAAACGAAACGAAATGAAACGAAACGACCCAGCATAGTAAATGGTTTCCTGGTGTACAGGAAACCATCTGGCTTGTCACTCAGTGTAGAGCCACCCACAGGCTGAACGATGAGGAAAGAATGAAGGAAAGAAAGACCTAAGAGGGAGTGTGAAGTCACCTGTAGGCAGAAGGACAAGGAAAGAATGAACGAAAGAAAGACAGAAGAGGATTGAAGGAAAGAAGGATGGAGGAGAAGAAAGGGCAGACACCCAAGAGCAGCACTACATCGAGTGACTGGATGGTGAGCGCCCCCACCTACCACAATCAAGGTTTACCTACATAATATAATCATACTCATACTCACCTACTGCTGACACTGCCATGAAAGCCACAAACTAAGCCATCATGCAGGGCTAAAGTCAGTAGTCAGAGCACTAGGACATGGAGCACTGAGGGGCCACATGTGACGTCACACCATTACAGCAACGAGTGAGGCACAGAAGGACCACAGGCTAAGACACCTCACTGAAGGCAGCCACTGTGTGGGTCATGCACAAGGCACAGATAGGTCCTCACCATACAGCATCCAGTGGAGAAAATGAAGGGCAATAGTTGACTTGGCACATTGGGTGGGCAGCTACTGCAATGCCTTGTGATTGGCTGGCGTGTGTTGCTGTGATGTTAGGTCTGTCTGTGCACCGATTGGGTCCCGTGTCTGGGCCGGATGATATACATTACCATCAAAAAATGCTTTGCGTGCCACTGATTGCTTCCCATTCTAAGCTGGACATCGCCTATTTTCGCCAGATAATGTTTTAATTGAGCCGTGCTGAAAGCACTGCATAATGCAATGGGCTGAATATTGTGATGATGGATAATTGAAAGATTGCTATAAATAATGAAAGAAAAGCATTTGGGAGCCGAATGCTAATCGCCTGCCAGAAAATGCTGATGGGCCCAGCAGGCGGCACCCCCTGGGAGACACCAAGGGACAACTCCCCAATGGAAGGGACCAGGGGGCAGTCCCGCCCCCAGGAGGGCCAGGGGGTGGTGCTCCCCTAGAGTGGGGGCCAATTGATGGACCGCCCCCCGGGGGAAGGCCGGATGGTGTTGCCCCTCCCGGGGGAAAAGCTCATGCCATTCATGAGATACGATGGTGCTAAAGGCAGAAGATAAAAACTAGTTGACTTTTGGCTGCCATTTTGGTGACCTTAACCTTGACCCCAAGTGCTCATTTTTGAACTCAGCCAAGATTTTGGTCATATCTTGATACCCTGAAGGTTTCATGTTGATAGCTCAAACCATTCATGAGATATAAGGGCAACAGATACACACACACACACACACACACACACACACACATGAAAACATGAAAAGATAGGACAAATATGCCATTTCCAGTGGAGTTCAATTTGGTAAGAATGGTTTGTTGTCATTGTCGATTAAGTCGCACCCAACTGAGTTTAAATTGGTTGGTGTAACTGGTCATTGTAGTTGAGAGGAATAGTTTGCTGATATTATGGTCGACTGAGTAGCATCCAGTTGAGTTCAAACTGGTTGGTATAAATGGTTTTTGTTTTAGTCGGTCTTAATCTGCTACAGAGCCAAGGGGGATCCCGTGAGCACTCTCTGCCCGTCGACGGCCCTGGGATACTATTGTATCCGTAGCAGTATCAAATATTTCTCTTGTAAGACTATGCATTTCTCCTTTCAGGTGTTTGAAGGAGTTATAGTGACGATGATACATTTTCTTTAAGGTCTTATGTAATTTTGTTTTGAAAAATCCTTGAGTGAGGAATTTTATGATCTGTTGGATTCTTGTAGTAGTTTTCCAAATTTGTACTTGCCTTTCGACCCATAGCAACCGAGACATGTATACACCATATGCTGGAACTCTCAGTATGTTTCCCGACAAATTTGGGTATGATACAGTTTCAAAACTATAAATCATCTCTTTATCATAGAGTTTTGTTAATATAACTTTGTTTTCTGTTTTGGTATTAATTCCCAAAAAACTTGCTTGGCAGTTGTCAGTGTTTTCTTTATTATATACTAGTGCTCCTGGATATATTTCCTTTAACCTTTCATTCTTTTCTCCATCATTGTTTAAGGATATTAGATCATCAATTAACCATCTAGTTTTGTTAAATTTCTTCACTACTGAATACTTTAAGTTTTGCCATTCGTTCCATCCGCTTGAATTCATAACTATGTAAGTACAGATTTGCCATGAATGGGGCTGAGTCTGTTTCCATGGGTATACACTGTTTGAAAACCATATTTCCACAAGTAAAAAAGCAGTTTTCTACCAGGTAATTTGTTATATCTATTATCTGATCCTCTGAGAACGTCAGGTTTTTGTTATCTCTTTTATTTACCCAGTATCCTTCCTGTTCACCTACTGCGATTAAATTCTTATTCAGTCCTTTAAAAGCAACTTGCACTGTCCATTCCAACTTCTTTTTTATATCCTCGTGGTTGATCTTTGTGTATAACGCTGAAAAATCATATGTTGCTATGTTTCTTGCACTTCTTTTGTGATTGATGGAATCAGTATCTTTTCTGCACATTTCTGAGTTATCACATATCCACATACGGTTGATTCCTGTACATAAATTTAGTTTATAACAATATCTTTTGTGCTGCTTATAAATCAATTTATAAATGTGTGACAGTTTTTTTGCCAATGATTTTGTTGCACATACTCTGGAGGAAATTATGAATCTGAATTTTACTGGGTCTTTATGCATTTTTACTATACTATGTATGTATGATAATTTTCTGTTATCATCATCTACCGTGATTCCGTGACTAGAAGAGAATGATGACTGCTTTAAACTAACGTATTCTCTTTACTACTAACTGTTGCATATGTTTTGAGGACTTGATCTATCATGCCCAATTCTTGTAAAAGAGTTTTTATGTAATATACTTTGCAGATGATTGCTATATTATTGTGCTTTGTCTACTGGGACCAAAACATTCGACTTGTGGAAGTCTTCAAGAGCCTTCATTGCTTCTTTATCTTTGATTACTGGTTTTGGCATTCTCCATCTAGAATAGTGTATCTTGAGTTTGTAGATTTTTTCAACAACTTTTTGCATCACACACACACACACACAAACACACACACACATACACACACACACACACACACACACACACACACACACACACACACACACACACACACACAAAACAGATGATTTTTTGAGGGTAAATGAGCCAGACATTATGTGCTTTGAAGAGACCAAGCTAAGAGAGAATACTGAAATCCAAATGGAACATGGGAAATACAAACTATGGAGGGGAAATAGAACAGGAAAAACAGTAGGAGGAGTGTTGATTGCAGTGAAGAACAACATAAACATGGATAATGTGGAAATGGGGAGGGGGGAGTAAGGCTGAAATGATAAACATGATACTAGAATCCAGAGAGACATCATAGTATATGTCCCCCCCAAGATAAGGGCATGGAATGAGGAGAAATACCAGATGCTGTCAGACAAGGCTAGATACCTATAAAAAGTGATTCAGAAAAGCAACAACATAATCCAGATGGGGGACTTCAATTGTAAAGAGGTAGACTGGGAGGAGTGGGACTCAGAACATAGTGAAGATTCGTAGGGCAGTATGCTATTAAAAATAGCAATGGATAATTGAATGATCCAGTGGGTCAAATAAGAGACAAGATTTAGGGAGGATGACATACCAGCAAGACTAGATTTAACCCCTTAACCGCGAGTCGGCGCTTTTGCGACACTCGGGCGCAATGGATCATACTGCGGGGCGGCACTTTTGTGATTCTGTGTTGTTTTGAATTTGCCCGGGCTTTCAAGTGGTGACTTGTATCATATATCATTACTGCCAACGTCCAACAATAGTCAGAGCTGCTAATGTCATCAGTACTCCCATCCATTGTTGACAATTTAGCCATTTTCCCCCATTCTTTGGCTCCCCTCCCTACCTCCCCTCCATTACCCTCTCCTCGTGTCTGGTCAGCGCGCAGCGCTACACAAATCTTCCCCGGATTTTTCCACTGATTCCATCCATTGAAATGAGCCCTATGCCCTATTCTTATACAAAATAATATATATATAAAAAAAAATATGGTAACTGATAGTGCCATACACCTGGAATTGGCTAATTATCACTAGGCAACATCCTATGTGCACTCATTCGCTAATTTTCCCTGCCTATTTCCCATTGAAATATGCCGTATGACCTATTCTCGTAATATAAATATATATGAGAAAGGAAGGGAGAAGCCTGAGTGATATTTACAGTCACCTGGAACTACTAATTTATTATGTATTGTCTAGATTTCCTATGAATTATTTCATAGCATATAAATTAGCAGCTGACATTGTCAATCCTTGGCTGCCCATATACACTACATCATTCAGTTCAGTGTCGTCCTTCAAGGTGGAATCACGTCGCACTCGCACCCCTCCATTTCTGCCGCTTCTGCACCCATTGTAAAGGGCCCTGTGACCTCTACCTCTACTACTACTAAACATCGTGTGGGAAGCGGTAAAGGACTAAGTAACTCTGCTGTGGACGTGAACTAGATGAATTATTGATGATAATGATGGATAGTGACTGATACTTGGAGTAATGACACTGAAAGTGAAAGCTTCGCTCTCCACGTAGTTTACTGAACGAGAAAGTGAATGCCTGGAGTGAAAATAAACTACTATTACTGAAGGAAACTTATCGATAAATACTGCAGATATATATAAGTGTAATAAAGTACTAGGAATATAAAGTGTGTGTGTGTTTATGAATAATAAATGACAAAATACCAGCGGTGAACGAGCGCAGGTGGGGGGCCCGTACGCACTCATAATTTACATTGTGTTCACGGTGTAATTTTTTTTTTTTAGTATGGATTCCAAACTACTTGAAAATCATTGAATAGTGTTTCTAGTGATAATATCAGGCTGTGGTAATCATATCACGGGATGTCGAGAAGTGTAAAGTGGAGACTTCGTTACCCAACTTCAGTCTCCACAAGTCTAACGGTAGTCAACAAAGGCTCAACAAACATCCCAGGAGAAAACTGAAGGTATGTGCCATATGCATATGAAATTATAATATTCTAGGACTAATAACTGATTTTTGGCAAATATTTTTAAAAAGCCAGTCGGAGCGCAAATAACCCCACAGGACGCGCAAGGACCACATCTGACATGCCTGTGTTTAACGGGTTAATGCTAACCAAAGAACCTGATGCAACTGAACCTCTGAAAAATCTGTGTCCTATAGGAAAAAATGATCATGTAGTAACAGAGTTCCAAACGAAAGAAGGAAATAGGGAGAAAAGAGATGAACTATACAGGCACGGATGATACAACTTTGGGAAAGAAAACTTTACAGGATTGAGAAAATTTTTCAAAGAAGCAGACTGGCAAGAATTCAGGGAAACAAGAGAGATACAGAAGTGGGATACCTTTCTAGACTTCTATAATACAGGTGTGGAAAAGTATGTGCCAAAAGTCAATGGGAAAAAGATCTGGTGAAAAGACTGGTTCAACAAATGGTGTATGATAGCAAAAATAGAAAGGCATAAGGCACTGAACAAATGGAGAAAGAGGTAATGATAAAACAAAGGAAGAACATAAAAGAACTAGAAATGAATATATTGCACTGCTCAGTTGACCCTCATGCGGTGTGGTGGGGTGAGGATCTGTCCCTTCTCCCCTTTGGGGCTAAGATGCGAATGTACGTGTTTCGGTGGATGAGTAAATTGGGAGTGTGTCGTCCTGTCTTGGCTATCTCCTTTTCGTTGGGGGAAGCAGCCTAGGTATATAGAGAGATGCAGAGAGGAAGAAAGAAACTTAGAAAAAGGTATACAGTGGGCTTGCACAGTATGTGTGATCACAGTACAGTAAGGTCCCAGGTTACGTCGGTATCGACTTACGTCAAATCAAGGTTACGACAGTCGGTTCGGAAATTTTAAAATATAAGAAAATAAAGAAAAAATATGTAAAGCTCGGTTTTTAAAGTGTTGCTGTTTACCGCAAGATGTCTCTTGTGTTTTCCCGCCTCACGCTTGACTACAAACAAACCAACAATCGCTCTCAGTCTCGCTGCTACTACCACCTGTACTGTAATTTTCTTGTGTTTGTTTTTCGCCCGATTCCACGATGCCTAAGAGACAGCTTCCCAGTGACCATAATGACTCCAAGAAACGCAAGACCATCACATTACGTGAAAAAGTCGATATTATTAGGCGTAATGAGAAAGGAGAAAAAGCATCAGTGATCGAGTAAGGAAAAAAAAGCCATTAAAATTGATGTTAGAAATGCTTACATTATCGTGCTGGTAATGATGTTCGTATTTCATATTTTACGGCAGTATTTTATGGTAAACTTTATTGTATGATGAAGTATGAAAAGTGTTTGAATTTAGGAATAAAATGTGTGTTGGCAGTGAGCATGTGTGTAAGGACGGGAGAGTGAGGAAACGGTTGCTATGACGATGAGAAGTGCCGTTACTGCAGCGAGTGAGCTACTGTGATAAAGACTCGTAGCAAGTACAACTTATATACTGTATTTCACATTACGTGAAAAAGTTGATATTATTAAGCGTAATGAGAAAGGAGAAAAAGCATCAGTGATCGAGTGAGGAAAAAAAAGCCATCAAAATTGATGTTAGAAATGCTTACATTATCGTGCTGGTAATGATGTTCGTATTTCATATTTTACGGCAGTATTTTACGGTAAACTTTATTATATGATGAAGTATGAAAAGTGTTTGAATTTAGGAATAAAATGTGTGTTGGCAGTGGGCACGTGTGTAAGGACGGGAGAGTGAGGAAGCGGTTGCTATGACGATGAGAAGTGCTGTTACTGCAGCGAGTGAGCTACTGTGACGAAGACTCGTAGCAAATACAACTTATATTTTATTCAATAAATTTCATCAGTTCAAAAGACTGTTTCTTATACAAACCTGTTATAAGATTATTACATGTATAGTATGCCATGTATGAATGAAAAATCTGTAAAACTTGACTTACGTTCAAAATCAGCTTACGTCATGTCTCAGGAACGGAACTCTGACGTAACCCGGGACCTTACTTTACGTGAATTGCATAGTACACAAGTGACCAAAATCATAACCATAGGACTATGAATGAATGGGTTCAGCCACAATACACAAGGCAGAGGCAAAGAGTGGCCCAAAACTGCTATTTTCCCAGACCCCCTCCCCTGCACGACACACCAACATTGGACTTCAAGGGGTTTTTGGCCGAAGTGACTGAGTTTGAGGCTCGTGGGGAAGGTGCTCAAGAGGAGTCTAGTTACGAGGAGGAAAGGGTTGGTGCAGCGGCTGGTGCGGCGGGGGCATTCTAAGTGTTGCCATGCCTTGGAACCCCTGTTATTTAAGTCCATCAGACCTGTCGTCTACTGTTTTTAAGGTGACCGACCATATTTATGTTGTTTAAGTTATATCTGTAGTATATGTCTTTAAAATTCTCCCTTTATTATGTCTTAAAAAAAAAAAAAAAATCAAGGTTTGAGGGGGTCCCACCCATATATTATTTTTCCCTAAGATTATGTATTCACAGTATGCAAAATCACAGTGTGCAAGGTCATGGACTGCCCATCCACTCGCATACTGTGCAAGCCCACTGTGAATAAAAAATGTATGGAAGAACCTAAATTGTTTTACAGGTTTATTAATGGCAAACTGAAGCAAAAGGAAGGAATCAATAAGCTGAAAGAAGAGAGAGATGTCTATAAAGATGTGACTATGCAAGCTGAAATAATGAACAAATGCTTTCAATTAGTCTTCACTAGAGAAAGTGATTTTGTGGAGGAGGTGGGAGTGACTAGAAAAGTAGGGTTAAAAGATGTAAAAGTTGAAGTGCAAGAAGTGTACAAATTACTTCAAGCTCAAGATGTGAGGAAAGTCCCAGGACCAGACGGGATCTCCAACTGGATACTAAAGGAATACAGAGAACAACAGGTGGATAAGATTCACAGTCTGACTGTGTGTTCTTTGGAAGAAGGGATACGGCCTCATGAATGGAAGTGGGCTAATGTGGTACCAATTTACAAGGGAGGGAAAAAGGAAGAACCCATGAATTATAGACCAGTGTCCTTGACCACCTCGGCCACAAAATTGTGTGAGAGAATCCTGAAAGACAGATGGATAAAATATCTGGAGGAGATGGCTATTTTGGCAGGAAGTCAGTTTGGATTCAAAACTGGACAGTCGTATGTTTCCAACTTGCTGAGCTTCTACCGAAGGGTGACTGACGTGCAACAAGGGAGAGAAAGTTGAGTGGAATGTGTGTATTTATATCTGGAGAAAGCCTTTGACGAGGTACCCCATGAACTACTAATGTGGAAATTGGAACACATAGAAGGCCTAAAGGGGAACCTCCTGAAGTGGATGAGAGACTTCTTGAAAGACAGGCAAATTAGGGCAGTATTTAATAAAGGCCAGGACATCTGGATGGAGGGAAGTAACAAGTGGAATCCCACAGGGCTCAGTGTTGGCACCAGTAATGTTCCTGATTTACATAAGCAATATGGTAGATAGAATGAACAGTTATGCAAGTCTGTTTGCTGATGATGCAAAGATCATGAGGAAAGTAAAACGCTGCAGGAGGACCTGGATAGGATTCATGAGTGGAGCCGGATGTGGGAAATGAAATTCAATGCAAAAAAATGTAAAATGTTGGAAATGGGTAAAAGTACCAAGAGACCATCAGCGAATTATCTGATCGGTAATGAGCTAATCACAAAAGGAAGAGAGGAGAAGGACTTGGGAGTGCTGGTCCAGGATAATCTGTCACCTGAAAAACACATTAACAGGATAGTTAGAGAGATGTATAATCTCTTAACTAACACAAGAGTAGCATTTCATTACATGGATGAGGAGATGGTGAAAATACTGATAGTGGCCATGATCCATCCCAGGTTGCCATATGCACAGTAGTGTGGTCACCACATTAAAAGAAAGTTATAAACAAGATTGAGAGAATACAAAGAACAGCAACCAAGTTGGTCCCTAGCCTGGCATATCTGTCATATAGGGAAGGGCTGGAAACTCAAGACCTGCCTTCCTTAGCAGACAGGAGAGATAGGGGTGACATGATTGCAGTGTTCAGGGCCATGATGGGAGTAAAAAAAAAACTAACAGAGAAGATCTGTTTGTATGGGATAGGAGAGTAACAAGAGGTCATGGAATGAAACTCAAAAAGCCAAGTTACTTGAAGGATATCAAGAAATATAGCTTTCCATTTAGATGCAGAGACCTGTGGAGTAGCTTGGACAAAGAGATCATCCAGTCTAAAAACTTAAACAAGTTCAAAGCAAAATCTGATTTACTGAGATACGGAGATGGGACCCTACGAGCGTAGCTCATTTCCCGTATATCACAACTAGACACACACACACACACACACACACACACACACACACACACATTCACTGACCGACACACAGAGGTGGGCAAAAACAAGATCATTCCACACTGATAAAGGCGGGCGATAAAAATGCAGAGGGCTAGACATGTAAAGACCAAGAAATGGAAACAAATCCTGATATTAACACAACTTTTGGTTTCTCTAAAAAACTGATAACATTGGTAGCAGACATAAAATTGTTATCTTGCTCTCGAGAAGACCAGAACAAGGAAGAGAAGGAGCGGAGAAGTGGCCAAGCGAAGAGAGAGCAGAAGAGAAACCTGTTCTCACAGGAGGGGAGAAAAAAAAAAAAAAAAAACAGGCTTCAGAGGTTTACCCAGTTACAAAATAAAGACTGAATATAAATCAAAGTTCATCTTCATAAACAATGACTTCTTCAGGATAATCGTTCTTTTCCCTTCGGACCTCGTGCCCTCCAGGTTGAGAACCACTTCCCTACACTGCATAAGGATCCAGCACCCTGTGTAATGAACAGTGTTTCACCCAAGTTCAACCATGGTTCTTCCCATGGAAAGGTGCACAGCATGTAAGAGAGTCTGGCTCCTACGTGGACACCAAAGCTGGTCCACTCACAGCGCACAGAACCACCACATGTAGACTCCTTGTCAGTATACAAAAATGTTAACAAACTGATCAGGTAAATTATAGGCATACATGATACTAAACACAGAAAACTGCACCACTGAATTTGACTTACATCTGGAACAAAAGGTGGCTCACACATGCCTGCCTCTAATCTCTTCCAATTTATTGTCTTGAAGAAGGGGTGAGTCTTGACTTCAGCTGCTCCCTGTCGACCTCTTGAGCACCCTAAGCGTTCTCTCACATTCTTTTTCAGCAGCTGTAATTATCATAACAATATATATTTCTTTATAATACATTATAATATATGACATTCTAACTTACCAAAGATCAAAACAAACAAGCACAATTTAACACAAATTAGAGTACTTGTATAAGAATATATCCACTAAAGTATAAAATACCCACAGTTTTTCTGGATGAACAAATGCCCAATGTAGAAAACTATGTACAGTACTGAGATATGCTGGTAGGCAAATGGCTTTCCAACAAAATGATAATCCATTCTTATCAAAAACTGGAGAACTGACACTTCATCCTCTCATTCCTCAAAAATTTTAAACAAGAGTACTCATACAGCTCCTTCTGTACAGATAACTTTTTTTTTTTTTTTTGCATAGTCACATGACTCATCGGCCCAAAAAGTGACCTCTCACACAGACTCGGTTAATGGTGTCATGAAGGTAGGGTAGGATCCAGCCAAGAAAATCTGTTA
>JAGKTI010016964.1:7440-18927 GCA_018397915.1 Birgus latro | reverse complement strand
ATCATCATCATCATCATCATCATCATCATCATCATCATCATCATCATTGATGGGTTAACTAAAATAGTTAAGGGTTTGGGTACTTCATTCACCTGAAGGAAGTCATATGGCAGTATTTAAAAAAAAAAAAAAAATCCCAGCAGTCCATGGTGGCTTGTGGTCATAAACTGCCTCAGTAGGTAGTAGACTCTATACAGTATTACCATGACAGTGACAAAGGCTGTCTTTAAAAGTTTTACAGAGAAGTTGGTTCTTGTCCAAAAATTTTATATTGAAGGATGGAAAAGTTCAAAATGAAGGCAAATATGTAAAGGTAAACTTTTTTTTTTTAATCTAATGTACTCATACACAGTGTTTTTTCTTGCAGCCAAAGGCCAGTAGCCACACCCATTTTTGGCTCTGAGAGTGAAGTGCGTCGAGGGTGGGTGGTGCGAAGAGCAGACAGCAAAGGAGACGTGGTGGAGGAACTAGGCAATTATGAGATGGATCTTACTGAGGAGAGGATAGAAGGCATTGAAGTTCTAGTGGAGCAGCTCTCCAAAACTGTCCTTGAGCTTAACCAGAAGGTTAGAGAAAGAAAATACTCTGTATATTCAATAGATCATCAGCATATGGAATAGTGAAAGTAGAGGATCACTGCAGTGGATGTTTTGCACAAATTAACATAGTAATGTAAATTGTGAAGATCTGTATGTACTGTACAGTAATAATCTAAATCCATCCCTTTTTTTCATATGCAAGTACAGGTCTCCCTTGTTATTGACAGGGGTTGCATTCCTAAGATACCTCCAATATGCAAAACCCATCAATACTGATTTTCTGATGGATGCATTTATATATTTGTTACAGTGGACCCTGGCTTTCACGGACCTCACTAGACCGTTTAGTGGATTTAACAGACTCTATGAAGGCCACTGAACTTCCGTTGACAATAATGAACAGTGCCCATAGTACACATGTTTCCTGCCATTTCTACTCCAACCTGGCCTGAAATTGCCCTCTCCCCATTATGACTGCTAAGTTGTAATTACAGACTATAGTGATACTGTACTTGTCAAGAAGAAGTGCTATGAGAAGGATGTGAAATAAGCTGCAAAAGGATGAAATTATGGGCCAGTTATTATACAGTGGGCATAGTTTTCATTTTTAGTACTGGAAAATGCTACTGAACTCATGTAATTTCAAATATATGCTTGAAATCCCGCCTCATCATCAGATATAGCTAATGAACCATCAGTTTTATTGGATTAAGCTTCTCCAAGTTAGTCCGTTATAGTGCAGGTCTGCTATGTATAATTCTTGCACAACCACTCGTATTTTATGTTAACACTATTCTGATGATTAAAAATGGATCCCTTTATAGATATCATTCCACTGTAGGCATGTCTCATTCACACTGAATATTTATTCAGCTGGAGGCACTAAGATTATTGTTATTTATTAAAATTGAAAGTGAGATGTGTAGATGAAAGTGAGTAGAGCCAAAAGCAGGCAACTAGCTGTTATTTATTAAAAGTGAAAGTGAGATGTGTAGATGAAAGTGAGTAGAGCCAAAAGCAGGCAACTAGCTCTGAAAGTTATGTACAATGGGGAGACAGGTGGGCATCACCAGTGTACATATTTTCATAAGCAGGTGGTAGGTGGTGGCAACCATCATCCACTCACTTGATGTGGTGCTGCCTACTTCTTCCATCGCCCTTATCATTCTTTTTCTGTGTCTGCCCTCATCTCTTGCTGTTTCTTCCATCTTTCTTGTCACTTTTTATTACTCTTGCTTCCTTTTCATGTGACTTTACCTTGGGTGACAAGTTGAATGGTTTCCTGTAAGCCAGGAAACCATTTACAGTGCTGGGTGGTAACCACATAACCAACCATACGTGTTCCGTACGTGTCGGCAAGTGGGTTGGCAGAGGGATAGTGCCCCTTCTAGTAAAAAGTTAACTCAGAGTCAGACGGCCATCCCATGTAGGATTGTGGCATCTGGCCTTAGATAGATAGATATACTGTATACTCTCTTTTTTTTGGGGGGGGGGGAGTTACAGATGCTAAAAATACCTGTATTTTATTATTCATTAGAAGTGAGAGTGATATGTGTACAGTATTTCCTCATATATTGACGCATTTTACTTCGACACCTCGTTTTTCTCACTAGAGAAAAGTTTCCCAGTTGTTTCACACTTTGCCAGTTTCCCCGCACTTCGACGCTCCCAGCTGGCAGCCGACACTCAGCAGCCGATGCATACCGATGCTCATTTGTCACCTGGTACCTAGCCCATCCTTTTTCAGCACACCGGTTTCGGAACAATTTGCCGTCACAACTATAACAAGACAATACGCTGTCATTAATGAAGACAGCTATGGGTGACGCTAGAATATAATTCAAAGCCTACTACGGCGAGAACAAGTTGATTATTGACTAAAGGTGCAACTAATAAATTATATCCAGAGCCTGCGCTATTGAACATAGACTTTGATGGATTCCCCTGAAATATAGTTATTAAAGTATTGGTTAATTAATAAGTATACAGTATTTATAGATTGACGGGGAATCGTCTAGGTGTGAATTGTCCTGACGGGGAATCGTCCATGTTTTGACGGGGAATTGTCTGACGGTGAATTGTTTCGGAACCAACACCCCTTCACATGCCACTCAGGTCAGTCTTTAATTTATTTCTGGTAGGGATTTTTGTTGTTGCAGCTCTTTATAACAGTTTTAATGTCTTTTCAGGTACAGTAAGGTCCTGGGTTACGTCGGTATCGACTTACGTCAATTCGAGGAGATTACGACAGTCGGTTCGCGAGAGGAAATTTTAAAATATAAGAAAATAAAGAAAAAATACGTAAAGCTCGGTTTTTAAAGTGTTGCTGTTTACCGCAAGATGTCTCTGGTGTTTTCCCGCCTCACGCTTGACTACCAACAATCGCTCTCAGTCTCGCTGCTACTACCACCTGTAATTTTCTTGTGTTTGTTTTTCGCCTGATTCCACGATGCCTAAGAGACAGCTTCCTAGTGACCATAATGACTCCAAGAAACACAAGACCATCACATTACGTGAAAAGTCGATATTATTAAGCGTAATGAAAAAGGAGAAAATCCATCAGCGATCGGGCCTGCACTGGGGATGAGCCGTACTACGGTAGCTACCATCATGAAAGACAAGGAACGTATCTTGACTCACGTTAAAGGTGCAACTCCTATGCAATCAACTGTGATTACCAAGCAAAGATCGGGACTGTTGATTGAGATGGAACGTATGCTAATGCTGTGGATTGAGGACAATAATCAACGGTGCATGCCTCTGAATGAACAGTTAATCTGTGAGAAAGGATGCACTCTCTACCAAGACCTCAAGAAAGAAAAAGGTGAGGAAAGTGAGACTAACGAGACATTTGTGGCATCAAAAGGTTGGTTTACTCGATTCAGGGCTCACGCAAACCTAACCAACAGAAGAATTTTTGGAGAAGCAGCCAGTGCAGATGACGAAGCAGCAAAAACATTTGTTAAAGAGTTGGAGGAGTTGATTGAGAAGGAAGGCTACATTCCAGAACTTATTTTTAATGTTGATGAAACGGGACTAAACTGGAAACGAATGCCCAACAGAACCTACATTGCTAAAGAAGAAAAAACCATGCCAGGGCACAAAGCATCCAAAGAACGCCTAACACTACTTTTGGGGGGAAACTGTGCTAGCGATTTCAAGCTTAAACCGCTACTCGTATACCACTCAGAAAATCCAAGAGCTCTTAAGGGGATCCTTAAAGCAAGCCTACCAGTTTATTGGAAAAGTCATTTAAAGACCTGAATGACGAGTGCAATTTTCATTGACTGGTTTTCAAAGCGTTTTGTGCCAGAAGTTGAACGGTATTATGCTATGAATAACCTGCCATTCAAAGCTCTTCTCATGATTGATAATGCTCCTTGTCATCCTTCGAACTTGACAGAGTTGCACCCTAATGTGAAAGTTGTGTTTATGCCACCAAACACAACATCAATCGTACAACCCATGGACCAAGGTGTAATAAGGGCATTCAAGGCATACTGCCTGAGAAAAACATTCAGACAGGCAATACGAGCAACAAAAAATGGTAAAGTAACGCTCAAAGAATTCTGGAAAGATTTCAACATCTATAAAGCAGTTAAAAATATGGGAGAATGTTGGGCTAAAGTGACTGCGACAAATATGCACGGAGTGTGGAAAAAATTTTTGCCCTTACCTCTTAAATGACTTTAAAGGATTTGATGAAGACAGTATAAATGAAGTCAAACGCAACTGTGTGAAAATTGGAAATGATTTAAATCTGGACATAGACGAGAGTGATGTAAATGAACTTATTGATTCACATGATCAAGAGTTGAGTAATGAGGACTTACTAGACCTTGGAAAACATATGGAAAATGATGAAAAAAGTGATGAGGCAGAACTGCTAAGACAGTTTAAGATCAAGGAAATGGCAAATGCTTTTGACTTCCTAGAAAAAGCAATGGCTGCATTTGAAGATCAGGATGAAATGCAGAGAGGTTTGCCAAAGTGTACAGGGGAATTGAGGATGCAGTGTCCTGTTATTGTCAAATCTGTGACGAAAAGAAATATGCCACCAAGCAGTCTTCAATTTTCCAGTTTTTCAAGAGAACTGAACACCGAGCCACAACCTCACCACCAGCTTCAACCTCATCCTCATCTTCAACTCCTGACTCCCCATCTTCAGCCCCAGACTCCCCTGCTTCAGCCCCGGAATCCCCTGCTTCAGCCCCGGACTCCCCTGCTTCAGCCCTGGCCTCCCCAGCTTCAGCGCCTTCCACATCGCAACCCCAGTAACGAGTCAAGTTGATGTTGTCAGAAGGTATGTGTTAGTGACATACAGTATGCATCTTTATTACAGTACCATACAGTAATCGGTCATTTTATCACTGAAATAATTTTGTCCGAGTGAGGGAAAAAAAAGCCATCAAACTTGATGTTAGAAATGCTTACATTATCGTGCTGGTAATGATGTTGGTATTTCATATTTTACGGCAGTATTTTACAGTAAACTTTATTGTATGATGAAGTATGAAAAGTGTTTGAATTTAGGAATAAAATGTGTGTTGGCAGTGTGCACGTGTGTAAGGACGGGAGAGTGAGGGAGCGGCAGCCTGACTCAGTTGTGGGTGAGGCAGGTGTGGCATAACTCGGTTGCCATGACGACGAGAAGTGCCGTTACTGCAGCGAGTGAGCTACTGTGACGAAGACTTGTAGCAAGTACAACTCATATTTTATTGAATAAATATCATCAGTTCAAAAGACTGTGGTTCTTATACATACCTGTTATAAGATTATTACATGTATAGTGGCTCAGTGGGTTAGAGCGCTCCGCTCTGGCCGTAGGGTCGGAGGATCGAATCCACCCAAGGGTCATTGGTAGACATCAGGAAGGGCATCCGGTCATAAAATGCTACACGCTTCAATCCAAAAAAGGCCGAGGCATGCAAGCATGTTGCAGCCTTCAAAAACGAAAATGATAGTATGCGATGTATGGTTGAAAAATCTGTAAGATGCATTGCGGTAAGTATAATCATACGACGTAATGTATAAAACTCGAGTTACGTTCAAAATCGGCTTACGTCATGTCTCGGGAACGGATCTCTGACGTAACCCGGGACCTTACTGTATATGTTTATTGTGGTATGCTGTTTTAGCACTAGTAAACACTCCATTTAATTTTGGGTAAGGCCTGTTTGGTGTTATAATACTTTCTGATAGGGTAGGTACATCTCCCACCGGAATTCTCCTCTATTTTTCCCATTGATTCTTAACTTCACACTCCGACGTTTCACGGTTCACGTGGTTTTAGCGGAACATGCAACCAGCGAAAAACGAGGAAATTCTGTAGACGGATATGACTAGAGTGGAAAGCAGGCGAATAGCTACTTAAGTTAAATAACACAAAGGAGACAGGCTGGCATCACCTGTGTGCATATTTATGTATATTTTTTATTATTTTTCAGAGAAGGAGCTATAGGCACTAAAAGTATTTTTTTATTCATTACAAGTGTGAGTGAAATGTATAGATAGATAGGGGTACACCTGCAAGCAGGTGATTAGCTACATAAGTTGCTTGACGCAAAGGAGACAGGTTGGTATTGCCTGTGTGTATATTTACATAAACATTTCATTATCTTTCAAAGAAGGGGCTACAATCACTAAAAATATTTTGTCACTTATTAAAAGTGAGAGGAGTTGCTTAGATGGAAATGATGAGAGCCAAAAGTAGGTGACTAGTGGGCTGGTGGGAAGACATTGCCAATTATGCTTAGCTGAAAGACCAGAACACACTTTTTTGTCTGCCTAGGGAATAATTAATGTAAAATTCTCGACTGAAAAAAATCTGTCCATAATCAAAACTGTAATACAAAAAAATACAAAAAATAATTGCTCATAATGAGGGAGTACTATATTAACTCTACTGTAATTGCCTCCATTGTCATAATTCTACAGGTGAGCCTCTTAGAGCACATGTGTGGTGGGAGCATCAGAAAACGAAGGAGAAAACTATGCATAGATGAAGGAGGTATGAGGAGGCGGCCTGGAGAAACTTGGCTTAAGGACAAATGTACCAGCTGCAAGTGTCGGGTAAGTGACTGCCAGAAAAGTGGAAATGAAGGTCTAAATATTCAAATAGAATGCTGATAGCTTGCCTCTGCTATGAATGGTGTTTGGAGGATGAATCTCATGAAAGGGTACAGCAGGAAAAAAAGCTTACTGGTTCATTGAAAGCAGTGATAAGGAATAGGGAAGTAAGCATGGAAGTAAAAAAGTTGCCGCATGTCATTATTGTGATTCCCATTCTAATATTCAGAAGTGAAGCTTGGACCTTGTTCGAAGAACACAAGACAAGAGTAAGAGCAGTGGAAATGAGTTGTTTGAGAGGAACATGTGGAGTTACATGGAGAGAATGACTGACAAATAAGGAAGTGAAGGAGTGTTGTGGTGAGGATGTCAATATGATAGAAGGCATTAGGAGAAGTACAGTAATCCCTGTAATAACTGGATGCTCAATTCCCGGACACCCCAATGTCTGGACATTTTGGGCCTAGGCCTTCGGAACCCAAAAATGGCCCAAAAAAAGTAAAAAAGCAACAATAATCCGACATTTTTTTCAACCGTACTTTGAACTTGGCCCACAGCGCCGAACAGCTGTTTTCATGCGGAGTAGACTGGCCCCCTGCTTCCCCTCCCCTCCCCAGTTTCCCCCTGACTACCTTTGTGAGTAGGCGCTCATTGCAGTGGCTGCCGCTTGTGCTCATTTTTTGTGGATAAACTACAAATACCTCGCCGCTAGACCACATGGGAATTTACAGTGTTGTGAAGTGTTAAGAAATTAGAATTCAGAGTGCAAAGGATTTAACTCAGAGTGCAAAATGGTGTGGCACAAGTAAGAACAGAATGTGCAGTGGTCACAGTTATAATTCACAGTGCAAACAACACTGGATTACTGTACGTGCTTCAAGAGCATTTTCACCACTGTCAGAGCCTTAGAGGAGGTGAGTTAATCTTTGTAATGGCCACAGATGTGTTGTATGCATGCTGACAGCTGTTAAATATTTTCCATACTTGCCTCTAATTCCTCATTTTCTGGTTCCTTTTCATTTATTTCATGCTTTGTGTCCCTTATTTGTGTGAATAGTGTTAGTGCATATTGCTGTTAGTGTGTGCGCGCACACACACCTTTAGCGTCACGAGTGGTGACGTCACCGGAAGGGTCCTGCGGTATGCAGCCGGGGGCCTGGGCTGTTCACGGTGTGAGGCCGGTGAGTGTGGTTTGCCTTTTCTGACACTGGTAGCAGAGTGTAGTTAGAAAATAACGGCGTCGTGTTCGACTAAGTGGCCTCCAAAACTTGAAAATGATTCTGCTTTTGAGAGTTGGAAAAAGGAGGTCGACATTTGGTGTGAACTGACGGACTTACCAAAAAAAAAAACAACAAGTCTTAGCTATTCACCTGGTATTGTCTGGAAGAGCGAGGGTGCCGTCTTCGGAGGTTGATGCGGCTGATTTGAAGCAGGAGGATGGTGTTCAGACCTTGCTGAAAAAACTAGACAGTTTATTTCTTGTGGACAAAGGACGTCGGCAGTTTGCAGCTTTTCATGAATTGTACAACTACAGAAGAGCCAGTGATATGAACATTCGTAAGTCTGTGGCAGAATTTGAGCATGTTTATTTCAAATTTACGAAGCAGGACCTGGCACTGCCAAATTCTGTGATGGCTTTTATGCTCTTAGCTGCATGCAAACTTTCAGACAGTGAGCAACAACTAGTGATGTCTGCGATAACTGAGGTGACATACAAAAACATAAAATCTGCCCTGAATCGTATTTTTGCTGGTGAAATTGGCGGGCAGAACGATGCATTGGTGTCTGCCAGGGAGGTGAAAGGCAAACCAGTATTTTGGAGTGACGAAGTTGAGGGTGAGGAAACGTTTTATGTTAGAGGTGCTCGACGAGGATGGAGAATGTTGTGGAGTGGTGCAGTACATGATCGAGGTCGTGGTGGTGGCCGATTTCAACGTTATCTGCTAGAATTCCCCAACGCTCATCCACCAGCAGGAGGCAGAACCCACTTGGGTCTGACGGAAAGGTATCGAGGTGTTTCGTATGTGATTCTAGATTTCATTGGGCGCACATGACTGTCCGGATGTATACAAAAATGACGGCAGTCGAGAAGAAAATTATGAAACAGTGCATCTGTCATTATTTATGGGCTATGCAGATGATGCCGCTAGTAGAGGTAACTTATAGACTCTAGTAGAAGAATCTAAGGGATGTGCTGTTCTAGACACTGGGTGTTCTACAACTGTATGTGGAGTTGAATGGATCAATTGCTATCTAAGTGAGCTCACTGATTATGAACGTGAAGCTATAAGAGAAGAAGCGTCATCCTCAGCGTTTACTTTTGCTGATGGTGTCACAGTTTCTTCCCTCAAATGTGTCACTCTGCCCTGCTACATTGGAAATATGCGTGCAGCCATCGTGACTGATGTTGTGAACTGCAATATTCCCTTGCTGTTGAGTAAACGTTTCATGAAAAAGCAAAAATGTTGATTAACTTTGGAAGTGACCAGGTCAAAATTTGTGGAACTCTCATTAATTTGAAGTCCTCATCTTCAGGCCATTACTTGCTTCCAATATCTTTATGACTAGGTTGTGAATTTTGTGAAACAATCACGCTGGCATCTCTTGGGGATGATGTAGAAAAAACGGCTTTGAAGCTTCACAGGCAATTTGGACACCCAACATCGGCAAAATTAATTAAACTGATCACAGATGCGGGGATTAAAAGTTCAGAACTGGAGTGGGCTATCAAGGCTGTATCTGATGCTTGTACAGTCTGTTGCAGATTTAAGAAAGCCAAGCCCCGACCCGTAGTCAGTTTGCCCATGGCGTCTAAGTTTAACGAAGCCATAGCCATGGATTTGAAAGCTTGGGGAAGGCATTATTTCTTAGTCCTTGTTGATTTGGCAACCAGGTATTGTAATGCAATAGTAATTGCGCATAAGTGTGCGCCCACCATTATTTAAGGAATATTTCAGAGTTGGATTGTTGTGTTTGGCGCACCTGGAAAAATTCTTACAGACAATGGCTGTGAATTCAACAATGCAGAAATGGGAGCATTGGGAGAGGCCTTCAATATCAAGATCATGACAACGTCTGCAGAGAGTTCATGGAGCAACGGAGTCTGTGAGCGTCAAAATGCAGTCATTGGTGACATTGTTAGGAAGATAATGGCCGATAGCCAGTGTGAATTGAATGTGGTCTTGGCATGGGCAGTATCGGCAAGAAATGCTCTCACCAACTACGCAGGCTTTTCTCCTAACCAACTTGTTTTTGGTCAAAACCCTGGCCTGCCTAATGTGTAAGCAAATGATCCTTCAGCCTTGGAACCTTCATCACCATCGAAAATTGTGAGAGACAACTTGAACGCTCTTCATTTAGCAAGACAAGAGTTTATAAAGACTGAATCAGATGAACGTTTGGCTAGGGCTCTGCGGCACAACGTACGTTCGAGTGACTTAAACGACATCCGAAATGGAGATGAAGTCTTCTACAAAAGAAATGACAGTCATGAGTGGCACGATCCCGGAATTGTAATAGGCAGAGATGGGAAACAAATTCTGGTGAAACACGGCGGTGTCTACGTGCGAGTGCATGTGTGTCATCTAGCGCATGCTCCAAAGCAAGATACTACAGTTGAAGGTGGTGTCAGCAGTGATGAGAAGAACAATGTTGTCCAGGAGAAGCCTAATGATGATTCTTCGCAAGTGTTGAATGACTATCCACCAGATGACGAGTCGGAAGATGGTGTGGTTCCGATTGATGAGCTTCCCACAGTTTCTCTTCTGATTAATCAGCCTCCCAAAGTTTCTGTTGGTCAACGTATAAAGGGAATACATTCAGAAAGTGGAGAGTTGGTGTCTGGAAGGATTATGAGTTGGGCAGGTAAAGCCACTGGAAAGTACAAACACTGCTACAATTTGAAGAGGGACTCTGACGGCAGCATTGATTGGATAGATTTGCAGAAGGATTTTAGCGAATGGGAAGTGGTTGATGATGACGCAGAAATGCTCGTTCTTTTCAACTCTGAGGCTGTGTTATGCGCTAAGGAAAATGAAATTACAAACTGGCAGAATAATGATGTGTATGAGGAAGTAGATGATGTTGGGCAAGGTGCCATAACGATTCGATGGGTTGTGACGGAAAAACTGAAAAATGGAAAGCCTATTGTTAAAGCCCGCTTAGTCACCAGAGATTTGAGGAAGACACAGTGGATCTCCGAAAAGACTCGCCTACTTGTTCAAAAGAAGCAGTTCTTTTGGCACTTTCTTTGGCCTCCACCAACCAGTGGGATTGCCACACTATGGACGTGAAAGCTGCCTACTTGCAAGGTAACAACATTGAGAGAGTTGTTCATTTACGTCCTCTGCCTTAATATGCAAATGGTAAGTTATGGAGACTAAAGAAAACTGTTTACGGCCTTTGTGATGCTGCTAGGCATTGGTATCTGCACGTAAAAGTAGTTGTTGAGTCTCGGAGCTAAAGTGTCATCACTGGATTCAGCGCTGTTCTCTTGGAGCTATATTGGCAAAGTCAAAGGCATTGTATGCATCTATGTCGACGACTTCCTTTGGGCTGGTACACATGAGTTCGAACAGCAAGTGATAAACCGTTTGAGTCAAATATTCCTCATCGGGAGTTCAGAATCAAAAGCCTTCAAACACGTTGGTCTCAGTGTCATCTCCAACATCGATGGCAGCATAACGCTCGACCAGTTCCAGTATGCTTCATCTTTGAAACCAGTCACGCTGAGTAGACATCGTGCAGCAGTAAAATCAGGAGAGCTGTCCAAGTCTGAGAAAACGGAGTACCAGGCATTAATTGGGCAACTCAACTGGATTGCCACACACACTCGGCCAGATATTGCCTTTGATGTGTGTGAGTTGAGTGTGACTATCAA
>JAGKTI010016963.1:5801-18927 GCA_018397915.1 Birgus latro | reverse complement strand
CGAAAGAGTTGAAATTCATTCTCCCTGTCCTTCCCCATCCTTTTCTCAGCGTAAAAAAAAAAAATAACTATATCCTAACCCTAGTACCAGCATCCACCAGCCTAACTGAGTGTAAGTTAAACCTTTAATGATCAATATCTTTTTAACAGTGTGTTGTAGAGCAAAGCAGATGAAATTTGTTACCTCAGGAGCTCCAAATTCCATTCCCTGTAACCATTTTGTAACCAGTTCAAACTTTGCCATAACCCTAATGGCTCCTAACTGAACCTAACCAATGCTCTGTTCTTGCTACCACCAGATTACTATACACGATCTGGGAGACCTCTTACTTTCAATTTCATTTCTGTCTCAACCTCCATACTGCCAGCAGGAAAAAGACACTGGTTAGTGTTGAGGTGATGCTGTGGTTTCTTTTTCATGTGTACATTGAAGCATTCCACTAGGTCAGCTTTGTGTTCTCCAACAGAAAGGACTTGCTTCCAGCTAGTAGAAACCATCTTCTGTGGTTTTACTTGGTACACAGCTCTGTAGTCTGAGTTTCTATGAATCCTTGTTTGGGCCTTAATGCTGTCCCTCAAACACTTGTCATATATAGTGAATTGGACCAGAACTGCAACGTACACTCATGGCTGGTTTGAGCACACTGTCCAGGTACTGTGCACTGAGTTGAGCAAATGTCACATACCTCAAGCTTGACATTGGCTCTGGCATTGTTTGTACCAATGCAAACCCATCAATAATGAGTGTATGTCAAGTTTCCAGTACTGTCTTGATGTATTCCATGATAATTTCCTCCCAGTTTATGGAGGAAATCACTTTTCATGCAGGTGTTCATCATGCCATTATCAGTGAATAGACTTTGGGGACCAAGGGCATTTTTGAAGTGCATCACTCTGGTAAAGAGTACATGCATCTGAGAGTTCTGTACAAGAAGTCACATATGTCTGTTCACCATTCATGCTGACTGATTTGCTCTTGACATTCACCTTCTGCATGTCTGACATTGTCAGAATGCTTTCCTGTTACTTTGGGTCATAGCTCTTTGGATCACTGCACAGATGTCTCTACCATTCTCACTATTGTCCAGAGCTCCAAGAATGCTGTTCTTTGTGTTTGGTGATGCAGTGACACCTGTGGCTGTATTGCCAATTAGTCTGGTTGCTCAAACTGAAAGGGTTAGTGTAGGAACTGACAAACATTACCATCAGTTTTGAAACAGTGTCATTCCATTTCTTTACTGGTGACTCAATCATTGAATGGTGTCTTGCTTGGCATTGCCTAGGAACCATGGAGACTTTCCTGGAATTTTGAAGCATATTGAGCTGTAATTGGCCTTACCATGTACCATGGAACTACTGATTTTTCACAGGGTGAATCCTATGATCCCCTCTCCACCTTTCATGTACTTGTGTTCTGTAGTCTCGAGGGCACAGTCTATCCAGACTAAATTGAACTGACCATTAATGAGCTTGGTGACAAAACTGCCAATATGAAACTCTCCCTGGTTAGTTAAAGGGAGGTCCTTCATACTCAAGACCGTTGCATGGAGGTAGTGAGTGTAGTTCATTTGGTGTGCTGTAAACAAGAGGAAAGAATGCAGCGCTGGAAGACTAGCATACTTCTTGGTACCCTGTACTAGAGGAGCTTATGAAGTTTTAGAGGCAGCATCACTCTGTAGAGGAACCACAGCTGAAATGTTGGAAACTTATTCAGGGGAGGTTGAAGCGAAAGGGTTGTCATGTCTCAGAAATGGTGCATTGTGGAGCAAAATGGATGAAATTTATGTTCAAATCCCATCTTTTCTCACCATTTTCTAAGTAATCCTAACCTCTTCATGCCTTAATCCTAACAGCTCCTAACTCTCCTGACCAATCCTAACCAATCTTTTCCTGCTGCTTCCAGTTTACTTTTATTTGGCCCAGTCAAGAATGGCTGGAGTGAAAAGGTTTTGGTCTCAAGTCTGAACAAGAACCCAGTAGACTGCAGGCTGACACTGCCCTTTTCCTGCAGTCCACCAGCTTTAGTTTGGGGGATTGGGCCTGAGTTCAGGGATGTTTGTAGAGCCAGACAGCAAAGCTGCCAGATTGTACCAGTGCCTCTACATGAAGGCAACCCTCTCCAACAGGGAACAGGTCTGTCACAAGCAAACAAAAGCCTGTCACAGAATAACAAGTGAGCCTCCCAGGTGATAATTATAAGTCTGCCTTCTGTTTGTGATAGACTTTAAAAATACCAGCTTGCAAAATATCAGCATTTCTTCAGGGTCTTTTTTACTGTCACTTTTTTTTTTTTTCAATGCAAGGTAAAAGGAACCAAAGGCCATGGGCCTGCAAACTGCTCCTTCCAAGAAAAAAACAAAGACAATACAGAAGAGCCAAATTCAAGATCCATTCATTTCGAGATGCCTGGAAACACTGCGTTTGAAAGACTGGAGATCATAGGAAGTAGGAAATACTGACATAAAGCTTCAAAAGGCTGAACGTCTGGACCAAGTTAAGGTGTAAGAAGTATAGTACAGCTTTTGAGAGTAAATACTAGAGTATGATGCTAGTCATGAAGTAATGTTATGGAGAGGATGTTGAGCCATAGAATTGTCACATTGTATCACTGAGCATTGAGAAATAAGCTTCAGAAGGCTGAAAATGGGCCATGTTAAGGTGAAAGAAGTATAATTTATGAAGGAGTACCAGTAGAATATGATGCTGGTCATGCAAAAGCATTGTGACATGGATGTAGAGTTAAAGAATTTTCTTGTTCCCTCATTGAGCCATGTGAAATTAGTGTCAAAATGATGAAACTCTGAGCTAAGTTAAGGTAAAAGAAGTACATTACAGCTTTTGAAAGTAAATCCACTGTGTGCAGGCGTGTTGAAAGTGATGGGTTCTGAATTTGGCCCTTGTTTGTTTTCTCGTAAAGGGAACAACTTTGCAGGCTTCTTGCCTTGAGTTCCTGCTTCTGTGTTATAAAAATACAAGGTTAGTCATGAGGAAGTGTAAGGAAAGGAATGTAGAACTGTAAAATTGTCTTAAGTCATTTAGCTACCAATATGTAAAAAGACTTCAGAACCAAACATCTGGGCCAGTTTAACCCGCCCAGTCCCGACCGCGTTTTTACCCAACCCACCCCCAGAACCCGACCTGGCTGGGAATGGAGGAAGGTCTCCCACATATGCTTACCAAAAATCACCCACGAATCTTGAAAAATGTGCAAACGACGATCCTTGCAATTGACTAACGTACGATGCACGTCGGTGGGTCTTAGCGTGAAAAAAAGTTGTGACGCGCATCGTACGTCGGGGGGACTGGGCAGGTTAAAGTGACAATTATTGCACAGTTTTTATGGTAAACAGAGCAGCCATAGGAAAATTCAGTGATATGAGTGTAGGCCTTTGAGACTGAGGGTGGGTTTTGTTGTGTACCTCTTGCCATTTCCTTGTGATAATTTGGCTTAATATATTGACCAAGCTGACTTTCTGTGAAGTGAATAAAATCAGGTGTGGTAAGCTGAAATAGAATATGGAGTTCTTTATTCTTAGCCAAAACTTTAATTGCAAGAGTTCAACATTTTTGGTGCCCATGTGGTGGTGACCATCATCCACTCACTCAGTATAGTGCTGCTTACTTCTTCCTTCACTTATCATTCTTTTTCTGTGTCTGCCCTCCTCTCTTCCTATTTCTTACCATCATCCACTCACTTGATGTAGTGCTGCCTACTTCTTCCTATCATTCTTTTTCTGTGTCTGTCTTCCTCTCTTCCTTTTTCTCACCATCATCCACTCACTTGATGTAGTGCTGCCTACTTCTTCCTATCATTCTTTTTCTGTGTCTGTCCTCCTCTCTTCCTATTTCACTCATCTTTCCTGTAACTTTATATTACTCTTCTTTCCATTTTAGGTGGCTTTACATGGAGTGACAAGCCTTATGGTTTCATGTAGGCCAGGAAACCATTTATAATACTGGATGATAACCATATAACCAACTCATCCATGTTCCCTATGTGTTAACAAGTGGATTGGCGGAGGGTTAATGCCCCTCCCTGTAAAACAGCTAACTCAGTACAGACTAAAACTGTCATCTTCCTGCAGACCATGACCCTCCTCAAGTGTGATAGGAAGTTAATGGACATTGGTTTAACTGGGCAACTCCACCATGCAGCCATTTTGGTGCCTCCTAATGAAGACATACCCTCTTTGCCCCCCCCCCCCTTTTTTTTTTTTTTTTTTTGAACAGGGGAAGGTTTGATACAACCTTGGTAAACCCATTCAGTATGAGGGGTCTTTCCTAGTTTAATTATAATTGTCAGTTAAGGTGGCCATGCAGAGAGAATGAAGCTACTGACTAGGAGAGTGTATGTGAGTGAGGTGGAGGCATGATCGAGGATGAGATGGAAGGATGGGGTGGAGAGACACTATATGAATGACGGAGTTTTAGTTAGAGAAAGAGACAGCTGGTTACAGGAGACAAATTGACATGGAGGCAATTTGTAGGGGGATGTGGCGGCAGAATCGGTAGAGTGGTGGCCTGCAGTCCTAATGGACCCTGGTTCATATCCCAGCTGGGGCAGGGAACAGTTTAAGGATTTGAATTTCTTTAAAAGCAGGCTTTTCTGACCTACCAGATGAGCTGCTGACATGTCGTAAAAGTACCCCCACTGATACCAGTACACCAGTCCTGTATGAGACAGTCCTAGCATGTATTCAATATGGGTGGTGGTTGTTAATGCTGAAGTGGTGACGTGTGGAGACGAAGGAGGACTACTGGAACTTGGGAATAGGCCCTGAAGCCTTTGCCTAGAGTTGGACATGTTAAAAAAAAAAAAAAAAAAAAAAAAGGCATCCCATCGACGTATGGGTTTGTCGCAATGTTTTGTCACAGCTAGACCCATTGACGTACCAGTATGTCGCGTAATTGCAAGGTTTGTAATTTGCACAATTTTCAAGTTTCACGTGTGATTTTTGGTAGGCATATGTGGGAGACCTTCCTCTATCTGCTTGACTGTCAAGTGGGGATACTGCCTGGCCCCACCTGACTCCCCCTCCCCCCTCCCCCCCACACTCGGCAATTCACCTGTTAGCAGGGATATGGCCAGTAAAGACGTCATGCCACAGTCTCTCCAATGACGAAATTCACGGTGAAAGTGCTTACTGATGTAGAGGACAAAGAAATAAAGAAGCTAGAGCAAGAAACAAACAAGTGATGAGGTGGTAATGTCATAAAGGAAGGTGCCATATGTCACATGTGGATGTTTGGTGACTGAACAATGCTTCTATTGCCTATATAACTGTGTAAAAAGTCTTGTACTACACATAAATTCATACCAAATAAATAAATAAATATGTAATTCAAAGTGGCTTGAATTAGTTTATCTCTTGAATTAGTTTATCCTCCCATAGTTCGTTTTCTTTGAGGCCAGATACCGAGAGAAAACGAAAGGTAGGGCTGACTTGTCACCTGTAGCAACATTTATATGCCAGGAGGGCGATTTCTCCATGAATTTTCGATGTTTCTCACCAAAAGCGAAGGTTTGAGCCAAAAAAAAAAAAAAAAAATCCAAAACAGCTCGGGACTGGGGGGTATCGGAGATAGGAAATCGGTCAGGACGTGACGGGTTAAAGCATCCATTGACATACAGTATATTGGACAGGCTTAAGCTTTCCTTTTACTCTAGTCCACCATCCTTCTCTTGAGGGATAGGGAAGAAATTGGAGGATCTGTGTATAATTGGAAAATGCAGGAGGCTTTAATTGTAAAGCCAGAATTATTGTCATACAGTTAATAAGGGGCATGGACAAATAATCATAAATACAAAAAAAGAACAATTATAAATACAAAAAAGGACAAATAATTGTAAGTAGAGAGCAGTCATAAAATAAACAGAAAACAATAAGTAACCATAAAAAATTAAGCAGGGACACATAATACAATTGCTTCTGCACAAGTACTTATGAAGGTAATTGGGAGTGGGTTGGCCCATAATTCAGAATGTTAGAACATGAAATTTGCCAATGCTGTTTACTCTTGACAAAAATATAGTAATCATAGGTGAAAAGTGAATTCTGGTAGCAATTGAAGCACAGTACCGGTGTTTTTTTGTTATCTTAATTATTCTGTATCGTACAATATGTACAATGTTTGGTAGATAAAATGCACTACCTGTAACTCAGCTGGCTTCCTGAAAAGCATGTACCCCCAAAAATTCCGAACATGAATGTTTATGAGTTGGATTGCAACTATATAGGCAATGTTAAAAACTTTGTGAGTAAACAGCATTTGCGTTTGTGTGCTGGAGTTTGTGTGTGATTGTGACAGCTTTTTGTATTATAATTCTTTTGTCTTAAATTGACCTAAATAACAGTGTTTACCTTGTACCTTAGTTTCTGTACCTTATTTGCAGAAAAAGACAATGCTTTGGTTCAGCCTCTTATCCATAGTACTTCTTTGTGACTATGATCCTGCAGGCAACCTTCCCAAGTTCAAGCTTCTAAGAAAAATATGCCCAGTGTTCAAGTGCAGTAAACTGGCTTCCGAAACATGGCTGTTTATGAATTGTACCATTTAATTGATGCTCAGACAACATATAGCAATCCACATGCAGTCCCTGAATTAACTGCAGGCTGACAGTGCATATGTGTTTCTCTTAGACCACACTAATTTGAGGTTTTAATTCTTGACAGTGGCTGCCAAAATGCAACCTATTGTTAGTTTTGAATGCAGTGTTCGAAAAATAGAAATATGTGAAACTTACCATTGTACAAACAGTTGAAAGTCAGTGTATTTTTACATAAGTTAGTCAAGGCTGTGCAACCTGTTCCCAAGAATCCATTATGGTGTTGGAGGTATAATATGTTATAACAAAGTAATGAAAAGCTTTTAAAAGTGGAATGTGTCGTGGATGGACGTGTGGTGTTTTCTCCGAAGCCTTTTCCTTGATTTGGAGATTTTGAAGGCATAGAGCGGTGACCTTATGTTATAAGTATAATTGTGAACATCCATAAATGCCATGGAGAGCAATAGGAGCCGAAGGACCAGCCGTGGATGGCATAAAAGGAACAAAGATATGGAAAGCAGTTCAAGTCAAGGAGGCAAATACGGCAGCGCCAACGACGATGTAAACATTGAAAAGTACGGGAAATGCAAGGAAGCAGTGATGGACAAGGAAAAGGCAGTCTGCTGTGAGGTTTGTGAAATTTGATTCCACATCAAATGTGAAAATATGCCTGAAGAAGTTTATGACTACATGGAGAAGGTTGGTGATCAGATAAAATGGAACTGCAGTTACTGTAAGAGAGGTTGCGCTAAACTTCACTGTCTTATAAAAAAGTTGGTAGAGCAGAACACTGAGTTATCAACTAGACAGGCAGAGCTAGAGGCTAAAGTAGATGTGGTGGTCAGTGATTTGGATGAAGGACAACAAAAGCACAAGGAAGTGAATGAAAGATTAGGGACCTGTGAGGCTCAGTGTGTAGAAACTGCAGATAAAGTAGAAAGTGTATATGCCAAGTGTATGGATTTAGAAGACAGGGTAGGCAAAATCGAGGTAAGTGCTGCCGACATGGAAGATAAATTAGCCTCAGGTATGATCTGCAGAAACAAAGACAGGGAGAATGAAGAACAGAGGAATTTAGATAATGCACAGGTCAGAAAAGATGCACATTTGCCCAAGAGGGAATCGGTAAATTTGGTTCTTGAGGAAATTAAGGAAAGAAAGGCTAAGGAAAATAACTTTGTGATGTATGGAGTCCCAGACTCAACTTTACAAGTTATTCAAGAAAGGATTGAGTATGATAAGAAATTTGTGCTGAAACTTATGCAGATTTGTCAGGTAAATTGTGAACAGAGTGAGATCATTAATTCGGCTGGGTAAAGCAGCAAGGGATAAGACTAGACCGATACGAGTGATCCTTTCAAATGTGGGCATCAAGATTAGATTGTTTGATAAAGAGTCTCAAGGGTAATATGGATTTTGAGAATGTGAGGGTAGTGCATGATGTGACAAAAAGGGAGATAGAACTTGACTCAGCTTTGTGGAAGGAAGCAAAAAAACTTGACAGAGCTAGGGAAGGGAAAGTACAGTGTGAGGGGACCTCCATGGAGGCGAAGGATAGTCAAGCTTGTGGACTTGTAAAAAGTGAATATAATGTAATAAGTGAAAATAATGATGGGAAGAGGAAACTGTTTGTTATGTTTAGTAATGTGGATGTGTTAACACAGGAAAAAATTGTGGAATTAAGCATGAGGTTAAATCAGATGGAGATAAAATCACACATTACTGCACTACAGGAAGTGAGACCAAAGCATTTTAGCTTTGAAAGATCAATTTCAGAATATAATATAGAAGATTTTGATGTTGAAGAAGTGAACCTACATTCCAATGAGGGACGAAGAATGATAGTGTACATAAAGAAAGGGACAAGATATAAAGTAAGGGATCTTAAATCTGAGTATTGCGAGTATTGCTGTATGGAAGTAGAATGTGGCAAGGGTCCCAGTGGCAGATTACTCCTCACCTCTATATATAGAAGCCCGAATAGCAGTGATCAGAACAATGAAAATGTTCTTCAACTAATGAGAGAGATTGATCATATAAAAGTGCAATACAAGATACTTCTTGGTGATTTTAATCTGCCTTATATTAATTGGGATAACTACACAACCAGTGCAAGCACGAATGATTTTCACACACAGTTGATTGAGGAAGTTCGCAGTTGTTTCCTAACCCAACATATAATGGAAATGACTAGATGCAGAGGGGAGGCTGGAGGAAGTATACTGGATCTGATATTCAGTAACGATGAATCAGTAATTGAAAACATTAGTTTGAAGAGTCCTTTAGGCAGGAGTGATCATGCCTGCATTTCTTTTAATTGTGACATGCAGGAACAGGAGAACCATTGTAGAAGACAAGTATATAAGTACGAAAAAGGAAACTACCGGAGAATGAAGGAGAAACTTGTCATAGACTGGACTCAGTACTTGTCACAAGAGCCCAACGTTGAAAGTAAATGGAAAAGATTTCTTAGCAGTCAAAGGGGATAATTTTTTTTTTTTTCTTTTTTATGTGTCCGACTCTGGGCATAGGCTTCACAGCCTGCTATCAAGGCCCAGTTGTCCTCCTACAATCTACATGTCACCACTTCGGCGCTTAACACCCACCGTCCATATTGAATACATGCAAGGGCTGTCTCATACAGGACTGGTGTGTTGGTATTAGCGGGGTCATTTTTACGACATGTCGGCGGGTCTTCTGGTAGATCAGTAAAGCCTGATTTAATGAAATTCAAATCCTTAAATTGTTCCCTGCACCAGCGAGGATTCGAACCTGGGTCCCACGGGACTGCAAGCCAACTCTCTACCGATCGAGCTACCGCCTCCCCTATGATGAGTGTGTGCCGAAGATGACTGCAGGAGAAAACACTACAAGAAGACGAACCAATGAAAAATTACCCATGAACATGAGGCTTTGGTCAAAGATAAAGAGAAAACAAAGACTATGGGAAAGATTGAAAAACCTGAAGAAAAATAATTTTACAGGAGACGGATCTCAGGAAACAGAGAAGGAGTACAGGAGATTAAATAACCAGATACGAAGAGAAACCAGAAAAGCTCTAAAACACAAAGAGAGATTGCAATGAATGTGAAATCAAGTCCAAAAATTTTTTGGAAGTACATCAATTCCAAAAGAAGGACAAAGTCAAGAGGGGGGGAACTGTACATGGATATGGAAAGGTCTTCAACAGCAGAAACAAATGGAGAAAAAGCAAACATCCTTGCAGAGTATTTTTCACAAGTATTCATAACTGAGACTGATGAAGTTCCAAAACTCAAACCTAAAGATGTACCAGCTCTCACTAGTATTGACATATCTAGGGACAAAATCCAAAAGATATTAAGTAAACTAAAAAGAACAAATCTCCTGGACCAGATGAAATTCACCCAAGGGTACTGAAAGAAGTAACGGGAACTAATTGATCCCTTACAGGTATTATTTAAAAGTTCATTTCAAGAGGGGGAAATACCAGATGACTGGCAACTTGCACATGTGACAGCTACATACAAGAAAGGAGGTAGAAAGGAGCCTGGAAACTATAGACTTGTAAGCTTGACTAGTGTGATATGCAAGATTACGGAATCATTGTTAAGAGAAGCAATAATAGATCATATGAAGAAAAACCATCTGTTTAGTAATAAACAGTTTGGCTTTGTCTCAGGAAGGTTAACTATGTTACAGTTGATTAAAGTATTGGATCGTTGGACTGAGACTGTAGACTCCAAGAAGGCTATGGACTTGGTATATTGCGATTTTATAAAAGCCTCTGATCGAGTACCTCATAGGAGACTTCTTGAAAAGGTGGCAAGCTATAGGATTGAAGGTAACTGTCTTAGATGGATCAAAAGTTTCTTGTCAGGCAGAAGACAAAGTTATTGTGAATGATATCTCATCGGATTGGAAAAATGTCATCAATGGGGTACTGCAAGGATCAGTTCTCGGGCCTCTATTGTTTGTCCTATTTGTAAATGACCTTCCAGAAATTATGAAAAACAATAGCGAAATCTACCTGTATGCTGATGATACAAAAATTTTCAGGGAAATAGAGAACGAGGAAGACTTGTCAAAAGCTACAAGAAGACCTGTATGAACTACAAAAGTGGACCGAAAAATGGAGGCTGCATTATCATCCTGAGAAGAATAAGTACATGAGGATAGGGAGAACTGGAGTGGAAGATAAAGGATACCACTTGCAAACAAAAATAAGCAGGACTAAAGTAGATAAAAAAATTAACAAGGCAGACAGGATTGTGGGGATCATTAGAAGGACCTTTGTCCATTTGGACCAAGCAGCCTTTAAAGGTCTCTACACTGCTCTAGTGTGGCCACATTTAGAATATGCTAACCAAATATGGAGTTCTCACCTAGTGAAGGACATTGAAGCACTGGAGGGTGTTCAAAGAAGGGCCACCAAGATGGTACCAGGATTAAAGGATATATCATATGAGGAGTGCTTGAAGAAGCTAGACCTGCCATCATTAACATTCCGGAGATCCCGTGGAAATATGATCGAGACCTTCAAGATCATTAGCGGCGTATACGATGAGGATATTTCAGTTGAGGGAGGAAGACAATATAAGAGGCAACAGCAAGAGGATATACAAGACCAGAGCAAACCTGGACCTAAGGAGAAATTCATTCCAACACTGGGTGGTAAATAATTGGAATGAATTACCAGAGTGGGTGGTAGGGGCAGGCAGTGTGGAGAGGTTTGAAGCATGTTTGGATAAATTTTGAAAACATCAGAGACAAAAATTCAGTTATAAAGAAAAGATATCCATCACACGTGACCACCATCTGGGTTATAGTAATGGTGAAGAATTGAGAAGCCCGGAGACACAGGCTTAAAAAAGAGCCTCTTCCAGTACAACATCTACGGTAATCTGTGGTAAAATCATTTTATTGTTCAGATAAAGCATCCTTGCCTTTTTCAGTCACCTTAATTTGATTATCCTTATTCAGGAAAACTTAAACAAATTTTGATTGAAATGGAGACTTAAGTTTCAGTATGAATGGAAAGGCTAGTTGCATTTTGTTCGTTCGTTTAATTCGTTTATAAAGGTTCCAGCATGCTTGCATGCATCAGCCTCAGTCACCAAGTGGCGGCTCTCCATCCTGCTCAACGGATTGAGAAAAAAATGCATTATTTGAATTCATCCTAGAGTACACCCTTCTGAAGTTCTCAGTTATTTGTAAAATTTAAACACAGCTTCAACCCAAGGAGTTTGAACTTGGTAAGGTTGACTGTCTTGTCTTGTAGTTTTATTCTGTTATTACAACTCTGGTTTCAGCATGAAATGATGGCAAATTTAGGTCAATTAAAAATAAGTGGAGTTTAGGTAGTGTAAATGTGTAAAATTTGGTTGTACTCTACCTTTTTGTTGGCTTCATAGGGCTGCAGTTCAAGCTGTTTTAGGGTCCTGAAGGGCACAGGTCTTACTGTCTTGTTTCCTTCTGTTCATATTTGTTTGTTTGCTTGTAAAGACTCTATCATGCATGCGTCGGCCTTGGTCACCTGGTGGCAACTCTCCATGCTGCTCAATTTCTTGCAGCCATTCTTTTCAGTTGCTGATCCCTGGTGTCACACTGTTATTGTCCCACTATTTTTGGTGTACCTGTCACAGTAGACATAGCACATTGCAGTTAGTAAGTTGTAAAGCTCATAGGTGCATGGTTAAGTTTTACTTACAGGACTTTTCACTAGACTCCTTTTCATTTAGTCATTTTTCCTGGTGTTGATTGAAGGAAATTATATGGTGATTTTCATTTCTAGTTCACAGCATTGACCTAGCAGTGGTTTTTGTCCATTGTCAGCATATTTCCCAAAAGTGAATTGTGATTAAGACAGTGCTGTGGCTCTTCACCCTTTTTGTAACTTTTCTTTTTGTGACTAGCACCATAAACTAGTGTTCATATCTTGCACAGTAACAGCTCATTGCCAGAACAAGAGTACAGTATTTTACTATAGGTTTGTTCTCATTCCATAACACTTCCCATAGTCACTAGCACCATTGGTTACAGGTCATTGTCTGATTAAAAGTGTATTTTACTATAGCTCTGATCTCATTCCATAGCACTTCCAGTAGTCACTAGCACCATATGTTATAGGTTGTGCCAGATTAAGAGTGCATGTTACTATAGGTTAGGTCTCATTCCATAACACTTCCACTAGTCACTAGCACCATATGTTGCAAGTCATTGGCAGAATAAGACATTTTTTCATTACTTTCACAATACTTTAGAGTTAATCTGTTGTCACAGCTTACCTTTCAAGATAGAGAGATGGCAGTTTTAAGCACAGTTGCAGGGGAGAGCATAGATAAAGCCTTTCCATGCACCAGCACTTCACTGTGCGAGAGCCAACAGGCAAATGGTTTGCCTGGCTCATTGCAGACTCAGGTTGGAAGCTTCACTCATTCTTAGTTCCATGTCAGTGAAGCATAATCTTTGTATAAAATAGCCACTCTGAACAGGGATTCATCTTACTTGAAGCTTCAGATCAGTTTCATCAGTCAGTATCTCTCTCTACGTATCTCCATATTTAGATGGGAATAAAGGTCAAAGTAATGATAGTGATGAT
>JAGKTI010016962.1:8851-18929 GCA_018397915.1 Birgus latro | reverse complement strand
GGCAGAAGAAGGAGAGACAGAGAGAAAGAGAGGGGCAGAAGAAGGAGAGACAGAGGGCAGTCACACAGACAGCGCCAACCACGATAACGATAGTTGCATAGATGGCACAAACGAAGATGTCACCAGTCCAGGAGATGGCAAAGCAGGATGGCGATGGTTCCACGATGGCAGGATGGCACACGATGGCACAGGACCCCATGGCAGCAGGCAGCAGGAATTATAGGATGGAGGAGAAAGAAAAAAAAAAAAGAGCATCAGAAATGGCAATACACTGACAAAATTTGGGTGGTTGCTGATATTTAATTCTGGTAACTTCTAAAAATAATTATATCCTCTGATAACTTTTGGATGGACAGAGTACAAAAGAGGAAGAGAGAGAGAGAGAGAGAAGAATATATATTAACAGATTAAGCCATTCCAAGACTCAAGGACATACTGTACTGGTAATGACAACAATATTACCAAACATCTTTCAGTCACTTTCTTTTCTGTCTTATGTATACTTTCAGTGAATATTACAGAGGCAGTGATGGAGAGATGCCTACATGTGGCGGCACGGATATAGCCGGGCAGATCCACTACCTGGTTATGCAAACATCCCTCACCTCCCTCCCTATGCCCTAAAGGGAGATGGACTGCAGAAGAGGAAGTCCAGTCTGCCATCCTCTAGTCTGAGATAAAGAGGGGAAAACTTGACAAATTAACAGCCCAGGTCAGCCTAGTTGATGGCACTTGTACTCAGATCTGAGGATAAATCTGACTAGTGACCAGGGAGACATTTTCCTACCTCATAATAGGCCCATCACATCATACTGTATTGTTTATAAAGGCACCAACATTCTTGCACATGTCAATCTTGGTTGCCTCATGGCAGCTCTCCACACTGCTTGACCTCTGGCAGCCTCCCTATTCAGTCCCTTATCCCTGGGGTCACACTTGATGACCCTGTCCCAAGTCTTTTTTGGTCTGATCTCACAACCCTGCCTCGGACATTCACACTTCTCACCTGCATCCAGTTGTCATCCCCCATCCTCTCCACATGCCCACACCATCTTAGTCTACCCCTCCTCACCACAACACCAATGTATCAGTGCCACCACATGAAGGCATCCATCTCTTTAGCACCTGTAAGGAAGTTAAAACAGTACAGTACTTACCTGTCTCCTTTACTATAGTACTTACCAAAGCTGCATTACCTAAAAATTATTGGGGAAATATCTATATTTAAACTTTACCTTACCCAAATATCACTAAAAATATGCATACATACATACACATATACATACATACATACATATACACACATACATAAATACATATTTATACAAATACATACATACACACATACAGTACTTATATACATACAAGTCAATACAGATACACAGATATTATACTCTTTTCACTTTAACTTGGCCTACTGCCATCCTTCCACCTTGACTGCTGTAACAAGAGATAATGCACTAGAATATGGGGCTAGTCACGAAGGAATGTTATGGAAAGGTTGCAGAGCCATAGCGCTTTCTTTTTCCGCTACTGAGCTATGTGAAATAAGCTGCAAAAGGACACAAATCTGGGCCAAGTTAAAGGGAATGAATTATACCCATACTGACCAAAAAAAAATAAAAAATCCAAACACCTTTCAAAATAGACCAAAAAAAAATACAAAATACAAATACATATTAGATTTGCATAATTATTTGCCTTTGTAAAGCTAATATTTTATAAAAGCATCACAGCCATTGACAATATTATGTATATGTCAACCCCTTGCCTGAAAAAAATTGAATATTTGTCAAGTCTTTCATTTGTGGTATTATATGCCATTTCTTTAGGCCCTCTTGTTGTACTGTTGTGATGGTAGTAGCAGTAGTAGTTGTACTGTAGGTGTTTTGCAGTAGCAGTAGTAGTAGTGATAGTAGTAGTAGTTGTTGATGTTGTATTGTAGTTGCTGTTGTTGTACTGTAGATGTTTTTGTTTTTGTTGCCTTTCTGCTTTCCATCATCCTTCACTCCATGGATCAGGCAGAACTGGGGGGATGTTTGTACAGTATAACCAGCCACGGAACTGCTGGGTTGTTTCTGTGCCACTACATGAAGGCATCCACCCCCCCAGCAACATATTCAATTCTCTGAACTCATTTCAACAAGTGATTTATTTTACATACCATATTGTCCCTGTTACCTCGGAACAATTTTTTCCCTCTTATTTTTGCATCATAACACTTATAAAGGCTGCAACGTACCTCCATGCGTTGGTCTGGGTCACCTAATGGTGGCTCTCCACGCTGATCGATCTCTGGCAGCCTCCCTATATTTTGGTCTGCCTCTCACACCCCCGACATTCACATTTCTCACCTTCTGCACCCCCATCTGTCATCCTTCATCCTCTCAACATGCTCAAACAATCTCAGTCTATCCCTCCTCATCATAGCACAAATACACTTCAGTCCCATCCTTCCTCTCAGCTATCCTGAATACCATCATCAAGAAACAGCAACAATAAGGCAGTAAAAGGCATCACCTGACCAAAAGGAATTAACACGTCAAATATAATCCCAATATAACTTACACAATACCTACTAATTCCTTGTTCGTCATCAACAACCACCCAAAACATTAACTTAGGCTAAACTTATCCTCTAAAGTCTCTGCTCATGATACAATAATAATAATATTAATAAATGCTGGTGCAGTTACATATCTTCACTTTCCCAACAGTAATTTAAAACTTAATTATATATATTCTACTGTATTTTCACAAACATTTTAAATTACTCTAAACATGTAAAAAAATATAAGTAATTTTATATAAATAATGTCAGGTCCATGAGCAGAGTGAATAGATAGATAAATATAAACAGAGAGAGAGAGAGAGAGAGAGAGAGAGAACCATACAAGTAAGTGAGTGGTAAGTGAAAGTGAAGAGATCAAACAAGCTCATCTAAACTACCCTCTCTATATAAACAAAAAAGTGCTCAATATAAAGCGCAGTGAGTAATAACAATAAAGTTTTCACACATTCAAAAACTGTGCAGTGATGAGAAAGAATAGGACAAACAAATAACAAAAAACATAAATGCAGTAGTGTGTTGTTTTTTATAGAGAGACTAACTAGGAGAGAGTATGTGAGAGAGGGAGAGGAAGGGGAGTACTGAGGATGAGATGGAGGGAAGGAGTGGAGAGGTATATGGGAGAGGGGGGGGGTTTAAGTTGGGGGAAAGGCAAGGGATGGGGTGACATGGAGGCAATTTGTTTGTGGCCACCTTTTACTCCATCCCTACATCTCATCCTCGGTCTCCCCCCTCTCTACCCCTTCCACCTCTGCTGCTCACTATAAATCTATGGGTGAGCAGCATCTTGTTCTTGAACATCATTAGTGAGAGACAAATGGACAGTGATGCTTCAAGAGATCCTTCCACACCTACGAACTATCTCATAATGTTATTTTTGTTCATTCTGTCAAGCATCAGACTACAGGTGGGTCCCAGTATATGAGCATCTGCTACACAAGAAACCAATAATACCACAATGGGCAATTTACACCCAGGTTTGGTGATGCATGGAAGGCCAGTTAACCTAACCTTATTTTTTCCAATGTACTGAACTCTGTTATAAGAGTTTCATGATTCTACTTTTCACTCTGTTATAAAAGTCTTTGCAGTTCTACTTTCACTCCTTATACAGTACACCCTCGATATTACAAACTAATTGGTACCAGATCCTTGATGTTTAAGCCGATAGTTCATTCAGGGCAAACACCATGCTGTTCGGTAATTTCCCTGGTGTCGCGGCTTTTACTGAACAAAGATTGTTAAATATAAACCGTCATTCAGATGTACAGTGTACGCATCACTCGGCTGTACAGCCATACACAGTAACATACAGCTAGGTCTAAATAGCTCTTTTTCTCAATGCTCTACTGAAGAATCCTCTCATGATGCTGGTCACGCAGAGGCTCATGCAGCGTTCTGCGGAATGTGGAGTAGCGTGCGCATGTAGGGATGCCACGCTGGTCAGTTTCTCGCACATCCATTCTTTTACCAAATGAAAATTCATTAAATGATCACAACACTCGGCCAGCTCAAGGTGGTCGTTAAAACCGAAATTCATTAAAACAGGGTTCTGTATATCAAGGGTTTACTGTACAAATTTGGCAATTTTCGTTTTATTATTATTATCATTATTATAATTCATTATTTGAGTTTCCACTATCCAAGCAGTACTCCATCAACCAATCCCACTTGTATTATGGGACCTGCATATACGGCATTTTATTCAACTTGTGTAGAGCTCTGATAGGTAAGGAATTTCAAAATCTATCCATAATTCTTTGTTTTCCCACCAAGAAATCAATACAGGAATGAAAGGTTGCAAAATACTAACCACACTTCAACAAAATACTGACGTGCACTTCAGCTGGACAGGTTAGACACAGTCCTCACTACCTCTGTCATCATCATAAATCTGCCTTAGCTCTACCAACAAACATGGCAGTGATGACAATAATGCACTTCAAAGACATAACTGCATGGATGTCTACTTACAAAAATAACGACGACAAAAAAATATACACTTCAAATTTCAATCCGATAACAACATTATAATTTACTTTATTCCTGTAACCTGTATTTAAACTCAGATAAAATGTTCCTGCATTTTCATTTGCTATATTCCTGTAACCTGTCTTCTAAAAAAGATGGAGGGATGGAGTGGAGAGGTATATGAGATAGGGGGGTGTAAGTTGGGGGGGGAGCAGAGAGGGGCAGGAAAATGGCAGGGGACAGGGCAATATGGAGATGATCAGTTTGTGGCCACCCCTTATGGGATTAGGGCATCTGGCTAGAGACAGATAGACAGAAAAGCTGCTTCAATCTCACATGCCTGAATACAAAGAAAAAGAAATCATACATTAAAAAGGGTTAAATTACTGCACAGTTTCTGAATAACAGAATAAGAGGTGAGAGGGTGTGGTGGTGGCAGGGGGGGGAACATGGCAGGTGGGCAGGCAGTGTGCTGGGAAAGAGGGAAGGGGGAGGGGGGTAGAGAGGTCAAGAAAATGCAGCAATCAGATCAAATTCCAATACAACACACATGTTCAACCATATCGAGTGACAGAGTCGCATCTACTCGATATTAACCAGATCTATACAGTACAGATATAATTTAAATACAGTACACTTGTCCATGGCTGGTATTCTCTGTCATTTAAATCATCCCCATACCACCATTTTCAGTATAACACACAAACTGATGCTAGCCACCTGTATCGAAAAATAAATCACCAAGGAAGAATTGTTAGGGAACTTTCTTAAACAAGACTAGTTGTAGTATAGTAGTACTAGTAGTAGTAGGACTAATAGTAGTAGTAGTAGTAGTAGTAGTAGTAGGAGCAGTAGCAGTAGTAGTAATAGTAGTAGTAATAATGCAGTAGTTGTAACGCTAGCAGCAGTAGCAGTAGTAGTAGTAGTAGTAGTAACTGCTTCTGGACATAAACCCGGTGAACTGCAGACTGAATATGCCCTTTGTCTACAGTCCGCCATCCTCCCACTAGGGGTAGGGAAGATGTGGGACATTTATTTAATCGTGCAAGAGAGCCACCCAACTGTATCAGTGCCACCATATGAGGGCATCCCTCTCCACCACCTACCAATAAAAGAAATCATTGTATCATCAAAGAAATCTATCTTCTATCTTACTTAATCTCTATGTTCCCTGATGCAGTTCTTTGGACAGAAACACCGAAGAACTAACACAACAATACATCCATTCTCAACACCAACATGCCAGGACACCACTACACCAGCATAACACCACTACACCAGTATAACACTGCTACACCAGTATAACACCGCTACACCATCATACCCACCTAGGTCTCTCTCTGTGCAACTACAGTAAAATGAAAAACAAACTACGAACACCAAGGACTTTGTTTGGGTTGGCTTATAAGACTCTGGCACATCTTATGTATAAGTCTGTTTCTCAATGTTTTCTTGTGTGCTATTTGTGCAATTTGAAGAAAACAGATAAAGTACATGACAGTAATTAAGTGTAAAACAGCATAGCAATATTCTTGTAAGTCAGGCAGGTTCTGTCAGTTTTAAAAAGACACACAAGGGACTATAAAGATGTACTAAGGCTTCTTAACTCTCCCGTAGTTCAGTTACACTTTTAGGTGCTGCTAAGCGTGGGCCAACTGGCCTACTTCAGTATCCTCTCTTCTTATGTTTTTATGCAAACAATGCTAGTACAGGATACTCCATATTTAACACTATTCTTGTTTTTGTTTTTTCTTATGGGGATGAATCATGAAGGCTTCTGGTCATAGTTCCTTCTTCCTTGTATTAAAAAAAAAAAAAAAAGTCACATGGACAGTTTAGTCAAAATTATCGATGGCTATCCTGCATCATTTATTGATTTTGTACTCCCCCTATTGTTTCATTTTGCAGCCCCACTACTGAGTCATTTTGTACTCTTACTGACACACCCATGCCCACACCAGCAGACCGACTCATCCCCATAAGTGTGTTTCCAGTGGAGTGTTACAGACCATCCTGCATTACAAAGACCAGGTAAATAACACACAAGAGAGCATTAATACTGTTTTTAAAAATGCAAAAACAAAAGACCAATGGATGAGGTGTCCCAGGATTCTAGTAAGCTCCCAAAATTATATCCTCGGGTCAAAAAAACTACCAGGCACAAAAAACATAAACAAAACAAAAAAAATATATAAGAAACAAGCGTGTGGGTTTTCGGGCAACTACAGTATAAATACCACGAACTATGAGGCAAATTGGAAAGCGAAAAAAATGATGATACGTGGCCAGTGCGATTTTGGGTGGGGGAGGAGGGGGAGAGAGAGGTAGGGAAAGAGAGGGAAAGAAGGAAGGTGAGTGAGAAGGGGGAAAGGGAGGGGGAGAAAGAAGGAAGAGAGAGAGGGAGAAAAGAGAAGAAGGAAGAGAGAGAAGGAGCAAAAGAAGGAGGAAGAGAGAGAGGGAGCAAAAGAAGGAGGAAGAGAGAAAGGGAGCAGGAGAATGAGGGTGAGAGAGAATGGGGAGCATGGGCTGTGAAGTGGAGGGGAAGAGAAGAGGTAAAAGGAATGAAGAATGATGAGAGAGAAGAGAGAAATTGGAGAGAAAGGGTGGGAATCGGAGAGAAAAGTGAGGGAGAGGAAGAGATGTGAGAGTGGAGGTCAGGAGGAGGAGAAGGAGAGGGATAGTGGGTGTGGGGGAGGGAGAGGGACAGAGAGGAAGAGGGAGGGAAAGATGGTGACTGTGAAGGCATGGAGAGATGAAGGAGAAGGAGGAGGAGGAAGATAGTATGAAAAGGGAGAGGGAGAGGTGACAGGGTAAGGAAGAGACAAGAGAGGGGGTAGTAGAAGGAAACAGAAGGATGTGGGGGGGAGTTATGAGAGGGCAAAAGAGAGGAGGGAGGGGGAGAAGAAGTGGGGAACAGAGAGACAGGGAGAAAAGAGACTGGGATGATGGATGAGGAAGGAAAGAGGGAGGAAGGAGAGAGAAAATGGGTGGAAGAATGAAGAATGGGTATGAGTATGCAAAAGAAAGAAGAGGAGAGAGAAAGGAAGGAAAGGGGAGGAGTAGAGGGTAGAGGGAGGAAGACAGGATGGAAGTCACAGGGAAAGAACAAGAAGAAGAAATAGAAGAGGGAAAGGGAGAGAAGGAGGAAGAGGGAGTAGAAGCAGAAAAGAAAAGGAAAAGAGAAAAAAGGAGAGAAAAAATGGGTGAGGTACTGGGGGTGAGAGTGATGGAAGACAAGGAGGAGGAGAGGAGGAAGAAAAGGGGGTACAGAGAGAAGAGAAAAGGGAGAAGGGAGAGGAGGAAGTGAGGGAAAATGTGAGGAAGATCAGGAGGACGGATGAGGAGAAAGGTAGGGGTGCAAGAGGGAGTGAGTGAGGTAGGGTGGAAGTGAGTGAGACAGAGAGTGAGGGGGAGAGAGTGAGAAAGTGAGAGAGTAGAGGACAGAGCAGAGAGCAGGGTGTGAGTTGGTGCGAGAGGGAGTGAGGTAGGGTTGAAGTCAGTGGGTGTGTGAGAGAGCGAGAGAAAGTGAGAGAATGGAGGACACAGCAGGGGGCGAGGGGGGTGGGGGGGAGGAGCGAGCGATCGGTCGACTAACGGCCCAGTCTGGCTGAAACGAGAGAGAGAGAGAGAACGTAAACAGTAATTCGTGCGCGCTACCTTGTCATGGGGGGGCAGAGGCAGGGGGCGGAGGTGGGGTGGGGCATGGAGAGGGGGCTGCTAAGTTAGTTATTGGATTTTGCTAAGTTGGCTATCGAATTTTGCTAGGTTAGTTATTATATCCTAGTTATTATAATTATATTTTGGTTACTTTGGATTTTTTATTTTTATTCCACGGCATTTACTAGTATTACCACGTGTATAAATACCTCAGAATATATTGGTTTATTTGGGCATTATTCTTGGTACTGTTGTTATATTATTATTACTATTATCATAATTACATTACTCATACAGTACTGTTGTTATTATTATTATCATTATTACTATCATTATCATCACTGTTATTATATTATGCCAGAGGAACTATACATCTACAACAGTAATATTATTATACCACAAGAAGCATATCTGTATTACATCTAAAACATACCATTTTATATTTACCATCCAGAAGCAAGGAAACTATACTACGTTTGTTCTAAGTTGCCAAACATCCATTCTAGCCTTTGGTTCCTTCGTCCTTGCATTCAAAAAAAGAAAAAAAAAATCCCTTTTGTGTTTATCTGATGGCCAAATGCAGCCACATTAGAGGGTAAATTTGGCTAGTAACGAAGGAGACTCATTCGTATGTCATAGCTACATCTCACTGATTATCATGCCAGATTAGAGGGTGAATTTGGCTAGTAACCAAGGAGACTCATTTGTATTTTTCTCCAAACATCCATAATCCCTTTTAAGCTTAGCTGATGGCCAAGTGCTGCCAAATTAAAGGGTAAATCTTGCTAGTAACCATGGAGACTCATTACACAAATTGTTTACATTGGCTTAGCAGGTGACACATATTTCAAAGAGTGGAGTTTGTCCCATCTCTGTGTGGTATACTGTCTGCTACACCATCACTACACCTAGGCCTCACCCTCTCTCTCTCTCTCTCTCTCTCCCTACTAGCCAAATTACTAACAGTTTATGTTATTCTTTACTACGATAATTTTTTTCTTGTGGCCTTTGTACGCTTCCCAGAATCTCTTATTTTACTTGTGAATTACTTTGCATATAACATTTTAATATTCTCTTGAATGTTATTTTATAGATATTTATTTGGCCTCTCTATTTATCTATCTATCTATAGCCAGATACCTTAATCCTGCAAGGGGTGGCCACCAACAAATCTCCTCCATGTTGCCCTGTTCTTTGCCAATTCACTGCCTCTTAATGTACAGTAATGGCGTCTTTTATGCTTTACTTAATATCCAATGATTTTGATAATTTAGAGGTGACATCTCACAGTGAATGGGCTACAAGCTGTCTATCTATCTATCTACATATCTATAGCCACAGGTATATGAGCGAGGGGAGTGTAAGTTGGTGGGACAAGGGGAAGACCAAGGATGAGATGGAAGGATGGAGTAGAGAGGTATATGAGAGAAAGGGGTGTAAGTTGAGAGGAAAGGGAGGGGAAGACAGGGAGACATGGGGAGATATATGAGAGAGAGGGTTGTAAGTTGGGGGGAGAGAGAGGGAAAGATCAAGGATGAGATGGAGGGGTGGAGCAGAGAGGTATATGAGAGAGGGGGGGTGTACACTGCAGGCAGGACAGTGAAATGGCAGAGGACACAGTGACATGGAGGCAATCTGCATGTGGTTACCCCTTATAGGATTAAGGCTTCTGGCTATAGACAGATGGACAGACAGATATATTAGCTGGTAATGAATCTATGTTTAAGAGTTAACTTGGCCTTCAGATTAAACTCCAATGTTTATTTACACACAACTCTACTACAGGGATGCTGGGATGGATGTTTACAAGCATTATATATATACAGTATATATATATATATATATATATATATATATCTATATATATATATATTTATATAT
>JAGKTI010016961.1:0-18930 GCA_018397915.1 Birgus latro | reverse complement strand
TCCTCGCCTCTGTGTTACATCCCTTTCCCTCTACTATCGCTATTTCAGTAGTCACTCCCTTTCTGAACTGTTTGCCTTTATCCCTCCCCTTTCACGGCGGGCACGAAGTAGGCCTACTGTTTTAACCACACAAGCTATCCCCTTTCCTGTCCAGTTTTCTAGTGAAGAGTTAGGCGGTATTCTCAGTTTTTCATGTACACAATTGGTTAACTTTGGAACTGCCCTCTTCATTCTGCTTTTTTCTATCCAATGTGACATGCCATCTCGAATTGAGCTGATCTTAATTTTGGCTCTCTTTTGACTGAATTTCATCTCAGAACGAAAATCTGTTGCAAATTTTAGATCTTTCGTTTCTGAGATATAAAAAAGAAAACATTTTTGCATTAAAGCGTTTTTCTTTTCTTTGCATGGAAATGTAGTCATGGACTCTGCTAATTCCGCTTTACACTCATCCGCTGACACGTAAATGTAGAGCCTCTTTTAGGGAACCAAAAAGAGTTAAAACATAGAGTGTAGTCGTGTGGCCACAACAAAGGAGGGTTGGCGGGAACACAACACAATAAACACACAGTCCCATCCATCACAGAACTAAACGTGGAACACAAATAAATCCTTCGTTCTCTCCTCTTTTTAGGGCTTTTGGTGTGACAGTCGTGATGCAGTTTGTCGGGGCCTGGGAGGAAGGAAGAGAGAATTTGTAAAAACTCTAACAGCGTTGACTTTTTTGCCCCCCCCACTCACTCTGTCGACACTAAGAGAAAAAACATTTTTACATGGCACGGGAGAAATCTGCCCGTTTTTTGCCGTCAACCTCTCTACCGTCTAACCATTTCTCCCTGTCAATCTCCAGCCTCTTCAGTACGACGACGTCTTATTCTACTTCATCCTTGCTACCTCCAGACGATCTTTTTAATATTAAGAAAGACCTCTAGTAGTGAAGAGGTTGATGAAGGCTTCATCTAACTCATCCAATTCGGTAAGCCTCCTGTCAACTGAATAACATCATCTGTCGGTAAATGAATAAAGTAAATAAGATGTCCTCGGGCTGAAGAAAATAAACAGAATCCATTTCCATCCATCAGTTTTGCTTTGTCGTCTGGAATAAGTCTGTCCATTCCTTACCGTATCTCTCTCTCTCTCTCTCTCTCTCTCTCTCTCTCTCTCTCTCTCTCTCTCTCTCTCTCCATTCTGATACATCTTTTATACCGTATTCATGTTGTCTCAAGACTAATTAATATAACTTTGGAATGACTTCTAGTAATTGTAAAGGAGTTAATGAAGGTATATCTAACCACTCAGATGCAAAAAATCTCCCTCAAGCTGAATGAAATCGTCTGGAGGCATTTACAATAAAAAAGAGATCCTCATCTGGCACACGTCTGGCCTTCCTTACCACCTCCCATCAGCCAAACTTTACGTCCAATCCATCACAATTCCTCATCCTCTAAATGGATATTCCTCTCCCTCCCACCCCTATCGCCTCGAACACATCCATCGTCTGGAACATATCTGGAACTCATCTATCACATCCTGATATGGGACTGTTAACCCCTCCAGTCCCAGGACGTCTTATTCGTTGTAGTTTTGCTACTAGTTGACGAAATTATCTTGTTTAGGGTACGCTCTACGAATGGGGAGGAGGAGGTTAGAAATAATTAAACATTTCATTAGCTTTACAAATGAGTGCTCTTAAACTTATTATAATCGTTTGGTAGCATGAATTTTAACGAAAAAACATATAACCATAGTGAAGGCTTTATGGACTGTATGTGAGCCGCGTAGGTTTGGCGAAAAAAGAGAAATATAGGATCACAAAAACTGTGGGTCACGGAGATCTATTGCTCAAAAGGTTGAAGTGTGGGTGCCATAATGGTAGGGCCATAGAGAGACCATGGTTATGAGTAGCGCTGTGAAGAAAGATGTAAATGAATGTGATGGTAAGAGGCTGTGTGGAAAACAAGATGTCTGGACATGGTTAATGGATGTGTTGGATTGAGAGGTGCGGAAACTGGAGAAGCATGAAGTATGTATGATGAAGCATATACCCAGAAGTGTAATCCTGATTTCAACTGATAATCAAAGGCATCCCACAACCAGTTAAGAAATCTCTGAGAAAGTGTGTGCATTGTTTGCCTGTAGGTCGAACCATGAAATTCGATGGCTTGAATGATCCATTTCATTGGCCACTGTATCAACAATCCTTCTACAGTTATATGTATGCTGCCCTGCTCCTGCTTCTGAATCCCACGCACCCAGTCTGTTAGTGGCGATAGAGTTATGATGATGATGATGATAATGTTGATGATGATGATGATGATGGTCTCAGTATCTAAGTTCTGCTATTAACCTCTTTAGTACAAGAAGTTTCCTGAGAGGTAAATAAAGTCATCCGACGAAATAAAGAATATTACGAAAACGACGTCACTAAACTGAAGAATTATTGGGGATTGCTTCTAACCCCTTCAAAGGAGCCAAGCATAAAATCTCAGTAAAAATTAAACTTACGATACATGAAAAAGCTAATCCCATTTTACCCTTTGAGGTGTAGGGCCCTGAGGCTAGGCTACCGTAGTCCTTTACATTTTATTACAGATGACCAGTCAACTTTTCCTTGATGGGATTACATGGCCGAAAAACCTCCAGCCACCCTCTTGGGGAAGGAACCTATACAAGACATTCACTCTGACTAAGGCGTTCTAACCACTACCCTACCAGGCACCACATGTCTAGAGTTAAATTAAATTAACATGTCGTAGCAAAAACTCAAACTTTCAGAAGAAATTGAATTACAGAGATCCTCGCCCTTCCCCCCACACCCCCATAAAAATGAAACGAGTTAACAGAAGACAGAACTGCAAGAGAATATTATTTGTAAATCTTTCGAACCAAGTGACATTATGTACTGATTTATTCTTGCTATTTCTAGAAGAACTTTTCATCACAGGGAGAGCCTTATGTAGTGAGTGAGTCAGTGAATGCTCTGTGTTTCTCTCATAATACGGAAAGTCTCCACTAAGCTGAATAACTTTGCCTGGAGGTGACAAGAATGAAATAAATACGAAATAAGAGTGCTGTGATTAACCCCTTTCAATTAAATAAAGTACTTATTTTATTTTTGTTACTTTCATGCACTTTTTCCAGATTAGTGTAGGCTTTTTGCACTGGAGAGGTGTCATATATCCTTCTTTAACGCTTTCAATACGAGAGCTTCTGACTCAGTTGAACATAATCGTCTGATCAGTAGCAAGAATAAAGTAAGAACGACATACCCGGGTTGAAGGTGCATGAGATACGTAATGAGGAATGAGCTGCAGTAGAAGGATGGTTCCATTTTCCCATTAAAGACGAAGACCTTTATTTTTCGTTTTTCTTGCTTTTCCAGACTTTTTATTTATTTTTATTTATTTATTTTATTTTTTTGAGAAACCGTCCCTAGCGACTGGGTTAGAAATTGTCTCCACTACTTACTTCACGACATGATTTTTCTCTCTAAGATGACTCAAACCATCTGGAAGTAGCAAGAAGGAAATAAGAAGGTCGTTGTAAATGGAGTTAGTAAAATGACTGAATGCGTTTAAGGCAAAGCAACGACTAGATCTGGTTAGCAAAGTTTAAAGTTCGATTGGCGATGGGGTATTATTATTATTATTATTTTATTTATTTATTTATTTTTTTACCAGACGGAGCCCTAGCCATTCCCGCAACCTTAGTACTGAGTCGTGATTGAAGGAAATAAAATGTGTCTTAGGTCTGAAGTTGGGTTGGGTTACCTTGTACAGTCGGGTTATTTGTACCTTGTAGAAATGAGTTGAATAATTAACTGAATACTAAGTCGTTATTGCAAAAAATTCACTGAGCCTTAGTTATGAGATAGGAGTGAGTCTCCTTGGTTACTGGCCAGATCAACCCTCCAATCTGACTACACTTGGCCATGAACTGAGCTGAAAAGAACTAGGGATTTACGTCAGGTTGGGACAAACACACTAAATGAAAACCTTCTCTCTCTGGGTTAACGCTTTTACAGCAACAAGTTTCGTATGACTTGATTAAGACTGTGTGGTGGTAGTAGGAACAAAATAAGTCTTCGTATGTTTTTTTTTATTGCAAGGAAGAAGGAACCAAAGGCCATGAGCCAGCAATTTGTTCCCTCCAAGAAAAAGCAAAAAAAAAAAAAAAAAACAGACAGCCAAATTCAAGATCCGTTAATTTCGAGATGCATGAACACACTGCGTTTGAAAAACTGGGTCATATACAGTAGGATATACAGTTCCAGAGTTGACCTATTGCATACATGAAGGACCGGGAGTAACGGTTCTTTTGCATTAGAGAACTGGACAGAAAAGGGATGAGGGTTTGTCGCTAGACGGGTGCTACACGCCCGTCGCAGTGGTGGAGGGATGAGCAGACAGTTCAGACGAGCAGTGACCATTGAAGTAGTGATAGAAAAGGATAAAGATGCAACAATGCGGCGAGGAGACAGAGGTTGAAGGAAGCCAGTATGAGGAGGAGAGTTAATGAGACGAAAACACTTTGACTCAGCCTTATTGAGAAGAGCTGTATGTGGGGAGCCTCCCCACACTTGAGAGTTGTACTCCACACAGGGGGGAATAATCCCGCGTATAAAGTCAACAACCGAGCAGGGATAAAGAAAGCACGGAGTAAGCTTAACTCACCTAATCTCTTGGAAGCAGATTCTACAAGAGAGACAATATGTTCTATCTAAGATAAATCCCGAGAGAATGAAACCCCAGGTATGTTTAAAGATGATGCAGGACTGAGCTGGATATTGTGAAAAATTAGAGGGTACTCCTGCCGAAACTTTTGTCTGGTTGATAGATGTAAGAACTGAATTTCTGATGCATTAAAAACAACAAGATTACTTTTATCCCAATCAGAGATATGAGCCAAGTCATACATTAGGTGTGCCATAACCTCATCCCCTGTTTGTTGAAGTAACAACTGAGGTGGGTGCTGCGGGAAGCGAATGGAAAGGTGGAAGGTGGAGTCATCAGCGTATGAGTGGATAGAGTTAGATGTACAGATTAGGTCATGAATAATAGGATGAGAGATAGTGATAAGACAGAGCCCTGAGGAACACCACTATTGATAACTCTAAGAGATGAACGGTGGCCGTCTACAACAGCAGCTATAGAACGACCAGAAAGAAAGCTATAGATGAAGGCACAGATAGAAGGACAGAAACTGTAAGAGGGCAATTTGGAAATTAAAGATTTATGCCAGACTCGATAGAAAACCTTTGAGATGTCAAGTGCAATGGCAAAGCTTTCGCCAAAGTCCCGAAAGGAAGATGACTGGGTGTTTGAAAGGTAGGTGAGATCACCAGCGAAGCATCCTTGGCGGAACTCATACTGACGATCAGAAAGAAGGATGTGATAGGAAAGATGCTTTAAAATTTTTTGTTAAGAATAGACTCGAAAACTGATTGGTTACCCTTCTTGGGGATAGGATGAATGAGAGCAAATTTTCAGGAAGAAGGAAAGGTGCAAATTGACAGACAAAAGGGAAAAAGTTTACCTAGGCAGGGTGTAAGCACAGAAGCACGGTTTTTGAGGACAACAGGAGGGACCCCATCGGACCCACATGCCTTGTTAGTACTGAGGCCAGTGATGGCAGAAAATACGTCAACTGAAGAAATTTAAATGTCAGCCATGAGGAAGTCAGAGGGGGGAAGTGATGGAGGAACAGCACTGGAATCGTCATAGGTGAAACTGGAGGAGAAAGTCTAAGTGAAGAGATCTGTTTTATCAGTAGAAGAAGTAGTTACAGAGCCATCAGAGTGGAAAAGAGGAGGGAAGGATGATGAGGTAAAGTTGTTAGAAAGATTTTTGGTAAGTGCCAGAAGGAGCGGGTAGAATTCGAGTTCGAGGGTTCAGAGCATTTAGTACGAATTAAATTATTTTTAGCAGAGCGAAGAATAGACTTAGCATGATTCCGGGCAGAAACTTAAATGAGATGAGATTCAGGGATGGGTTGGCACTGGTACCATTTGTAGGCCTTCTCCTTGTTGTGGACAGCATTAGAACAAGCGCGATTAAACCAAGGATTTTTGCATTGGTCATAGGATATGAGAAAGGAATATATGCTTCCATGCCAGAGAGAATAACGTCCGTTATGAGCAAGGCACACTCAGACGGCTCTCGGCCATGGAAACAATAATCATTCCAGGGAAAAATCAAAGAAGTACTGCCTGAGGGCCTCCCAATCAGCAGCTCCAAGGTGCCACAACCGACACTTCTTGGGAGGGCCCACAGGCTTTACTGGAGTGATAGGACAGGTTAAGGTGATTTGTGATCGGAGGAGCCCAAAGGAGAGGAAAGATTAACAGCATAAGCTGAAGGATTAGTTGTAAGGAAAATGTTAAGTATGCTGGAACTCTCTCCAAGGTGGTCAGGGATACGGGTAGGGTGCTGTACAAGCTGCTCTAGGTCATTAAGGATAGAAAAGATTTAGGCTTGTTCACCAGGTAGATCAGTGAAAGGAGAGGACAGCTAAAGGTGGTGATGAACATTGTAATCTCGTAGAATGGAGATTTCAGATAAAGAAGAAATTGACAAGATGTGTTCCATCTTAGAAGTAAGACAATCGAAGAATTTTTCATAGTCAGTAGAATTAGGAGATTAGTAAACAGCACAGACATATTTAGTTAGAGAATGACAGAAAAGTCGAAGACAAAGTGTAGAGAATTCAGAAGAATCAAATTCAGGAACACGAGAGCAAGATATATTATTGCGTACATTTACACAACAGCCTCCTTTGGCTTTGAAATGAGTGTAGAGAAAGTAGAAGGATACAGAGGAGGGTTGCTATCAGTCGTCTCAGACAGTTGAGTCTCAGTTAGGAGAAGAGGTGAGGTTTAAAAGAGGAGAGGTGGCGTTCAACAGAGAGAAAGAGGAAAGGCCGCGAACGTTGCAGAAATGAAGAAGTGAGTCACACAGTGGTTCCAGGTATCTCGCTTGGTCGTCACCGAAAGAGGGGTGCATGGTGGGGGCTTTGATTGCCCCTTCCTCTCGGGTACTCCGAGGCTTGGTTATGAGACATCATAATTGTGAATAGGAAGTATAGTGTGTAATGCGTGTGAGGTTAAAGGTCATTGTGTCAACCCCAACACTAACAGATATCTTCCATAAGCTGAGTAAAATCGTCTGACGGTAGTAAGTATGAAATATGTAAGACGTTCGGGACTCAAAGTACATATGGGGCATCATAAAGTTATATTATCAAAGCAGAGGGAGAGAATACTTAAATGTGTCTGTGATATCCTCTTACATGTGCGGGGAGTTACGACAATCATCTATTCTAATCAGGGTGGAGGCAAGACATGTCATAATCAGCTCCATCCTTTTAGTGACTACTTGAAGCCGCCCCCTTCGTCTCTCCATCGCACATTTTAATGATCACTTCTCTTCTAAACTGACTCCTCACGTCACTCTCCGATTACGGCAGGCGTGTAGCACCTGTCAGGTAAAGCACTCTCACCGCTTTTCTCTCCAGCAGTTAATGCCAGATTTAACTTACTCTCTCAGCCTTTCATGTAGTCACCTGGTTAACTCTGGAAATGCCTCCTCAGTTTGTATTTCCCTCTGCCTATGACCTACAGGCTCTAGCTCACTGTGTCCAGACATCTGGAATTAAACAAATCCACATTTTGGCTCCCTTTGGATCAATTCTTCCTGGAAAAGGCAACTTTTTGCAGGCATCTGGGGTTCAGCTCTTTTTTGCACACGTACGCTCATGCATGCACGTACACACACAAACACACACACACACACACACACACACACACACACACACACACACACACACACAAAAGGGCCCTCCAGGGAAGTGAATGGGTATGAGCGGTCATGGATGACCAAAGTCCCCACCTCTCTCCCCGTGCCTCTCTCTCTCTCCCTCTCTCTCTCTCTCTCTCTCTCTCTCTCTCTCTCTCTCTCTCTTTGTCAGTGTCTGTCTGTCTGTCTGTTTGACTGTCTGTCTCTCTTATACACATCCTTTTCTTATTCTAAATTCCAGTCAACCTCCCTCTTCCTCTCTCTCTACGGGGACGGCTGACTTGACTGACTTTCTAAGAGAGTGCTCACTCCTGGGGTGAGGGAAGAGACTGCCTCCCTTCTTGGGGGCCAATGACTGGTATACGTCTCCATTCGATTTCAGTCAGCGTACCTCTAATTCTGTTCCCTTTGATCACTGTTCCTCATCTCTTTGACCACAGCAGCCTATCTTTTGGGCAGTCTGAGTATCTGCATCTTTTGGCCTCTGGGACACTTGGTCTTTTTTCCATCCTCATAATATGGGAAACTTTAGCAGACTGTCTCTACTAGAAGGGCGTCTGAGTTCCCATAAAATCAGTGGGGAACACCTGGTAACAGGAGTCACTCGTCAGACTTCTAAAGAGTCGCTGGTGTTAGACGTTTTAGATGGTGGGACTGAACTGCTTGTCGCATTATTTAGTTAATTAATTATTCATTTATTATAATTATTTATTCATTTATTTTTTGCCAGCCTTAGTGGCAACAAAGGCCCCATTCTCTGGACTGACAAATCCTCACTTGTGGTCAATGCCCAGAGCAAGTGAATGGCCATGCACTGGAAATTTCTAACCTTTAAGGAGCTTCCTCCTTGTGTTGGAGGCATCTAACATAGCAGTATCGTTATCATGCAATAAATTCTCTACACCACCAACATACGACAACAACTTAAGGTTTACTCAGTATCGCTTAAATGTTTTATTCAGTTTACTTGGATAGTATGGAGGTGAAAATAAACAGAAAACTGAACTTTGCACTAAAAAATTTACATGTCAAGAGTATGAGATCCTCAGGTGGACCGAGTACTTTAATGGGAGTCTACGGCATCATCCCCGGAGAACAATGTAATCCCTCCCACAAAATCCCCCAAAGGCAGACTCCCCTAGACAATATTCCACTTAAAATACAATTTCCCCCCATATTATACAGGTGCAGAACTTTCTCCATAAAAATTCCAGAATAAAAAAATATAAATAATTTAATTGTAATTAGGCACAAAGTTTTAATAAAATACATGTAACCTTTATTTAACACCATAGTCAAATAATCACTGGGTACTGTTTAAACTATAGTAAATAAAATGTCAATAGCCAAATATCCACAACGCAGATGCTGAATAGAAAACAGTTTGGATGCCTGATGTTAAATTATTACTGAAGTTTCTTGTGTGTTTTCAGCGCCGATTTTCATTTACTGAACAGCTGCCATTACTTCCTTCTTGCTGCATGAGGGACAGGAGTATGATAATGCAGACGGCCAGCTACCTACTTTTCTAACACTTAACATAATTTGTAGAACGACGTTGCGCTCATTAACAAGAAAACACACCGTTTTCTAACGTTTTCTCTTTTGGCTTACCTTGCACATTGGCTAGCCGTCAAAAAGTAGCAATATTTTTCCTATATTTGATTTCACAAACTCAGTGATACTCAGACAATAATTATGTTGTTGAAGGGCAGAATCAGCCCCTACTTTTTGGCTTGCCAATAAAAACTGGAATAGTCTTGGTTACCTGGAGACTGAGTACTTGGGCAAATTTAACAGTGCCTTGGGGAACATTATCTTCAGGGGGATACTAACGCACAGGGGAACAGTGTCCTAACACCTTTCACTGATGCAAGCCACAAACACGTTGAAAACCACCTTACCCCTTGCGATTTCTGCGGGCTACAGGGTGAGAATGTGCAGAAAAGGACTTGACTCCCAGATAGCTAGATCTTTTACTCATCATGGCTGCACTGAAGCTACGGCAGCAGTGACCAGGGAAGTTGTGGTTCGGACGGTTTTTTTTTTTTATCAGTTACATTACAGCTAGTAGTTTAACAGACTAACTAGAAAACACTGAAAAAGTGCATACGTACGAACAAACACACACACACACTCACACACACACACACAAATACTGTTGTAAATCCTCTTTTCCACCAGACGAATACTTTTATGATCTCTCATAGTCAATTAATTCTACGGCCTTAGTCCATCCTCTTACACAAATTCAGAGAGAACATATCTCTGCCAAAGCCAATAAACTTGCTATTTCCTGCATTCGGATCTGGATTCACCTCAATATCTAATTAGCTCTTCCTTCAGTGAGTGCCCACTTACCAAACTTCGTTGAAATTCTAAAGCAATTTTTTTTTATATTATGTACACAAATAGACAGACAAGTAGACGTGGGTGAATCCATAACCTCCTCCAACTTCGCTGATAGTGATACGAAATCAACTAACCACGGTGGCACACTAAGTGGCTATAATGAACTGGCGTGTTTTGCACCCCTAGAAATGATGCGTCACACCCCCAAAGGGTGCATGCACTCCAGGTTAAGAACCACTGCATTAGGAAGAAGTGATCATAATCTTATTAGATGCTCGTTGCATGTACCTAAGGTTGAGGTCAAAGTTCAGCAGTGTAGCTGCCCTAACTTAAGGAGAGCTGACTTCAAGGGCTTTAGGCTGGGAGTATGTGCAGCGCATTTGGAGACGGGGTAGAATATGAATGAGTCCTGAGACTTATTCAGAGATCACTAACTTTGTGCCCTCTAATCAGCTAGATCACCAATTGTCCCAGCAAGTGAGTTGGCAGCAATAATGAAAAAGAATTGCATTTTACCCTAATTCCAAAGATTCTCTTAGTCTAGCAGTCGAATGATTACATAAATGTAGGAGCTTGAACAACAACGCTCGCCACTCTCAACGAGCCCCCTGGCAGGGGACAACCCTGGCATTAAGCCACACAACACTGACTGGGCCAAAAAAGGGCCCGGCCCCCTCTATAGGAGAAGAAATCTTAGGGGGGGAAAAAAAGGTGAACAACTGCAGACAGGGATAAGTGCGATGAAACTCTAAAGACATCAGCCTTAAGTAAAGGGAATCTAAAGGAATTATTTGGCTGTGTGAACAGCAGAAAATTGAATAGGAACAACACTGACCAACTGCTTATGCAAGCAGAGTTCTATGGAATTCTGATCATGATATTTAACAAACATCCGAAAATTCCACTTCTCATCAGTGTTTAACTAGAGAGGCAGGAGGTGACATCCCAGATCTAAACATCACCCGCGATGGAATGAATCCAGATAATGTTCAGTACACTGATGCAGTGTCAGACAAGCGAAGCAATTTTTGAGCTAACATAATATCCGTGTCACTGACGAGTTTCTTCCAAAGGTACTACGAGAAGTATGTGACCAGCTCGCACTTAGCCTAGCTGTTATCTTTGATAAATTTCTGGTAGTGCAGAAATTCCATCGAACTGGAAGAAAGCATATTATGTGACCCCCATTTTTAAGAAAGGAGATCGCCTTTGTCCAGGCTATTATCGTCTCAGCCTTCCTGCTGTGGTAGGGAGATCATGGAGGGGTAGTTACACGCAACCACAGCGCAAGAGTAATTTGTTTGGTCATCTTTGCCTGTGTGCCTTTCTGTCTGCTAGCAAGACTAGAGAAACAACTGCGTGGAACTGCACCACACTAAACATAGAACTGAGGACCACCTGAGGTGGTCGTATGTCAAAGGTCAAGGACTGAACCAACCCAAATAGTTTTGAATCGATTTTAACCAACAATGATCGAATGGTTATGGGACAGGAAAGGATGAAGTGATTCAGTTTTGAGAACATCGGTCAGAGATAAACGACAGAAGTCAGTGTCATAGTATCAACCTTTAATTCAGATAATTTTGATTCGATATGCATAAAACTTGGTGGAAGAGTTTTAGGTAAAACGAGGATTAAATGATTCAATTTTCAGAGTAATTAGTAAAAGGTTATGGTCACTGGGTAAGGTCAGCTTGAACACACTTGATCTGATTTGAATGGACCCAAACTTGGTAGATGGTAGAGGTACGGTAAGGGTGAAAAAAATAAATTTCGAGTGCTCTGTCAAAGGTCAAGGGCACAGGGAAGGGTCAATCGTTCAGCCCTAAGGCACCTCCATACAGTCAGGGCTAACCTGTCATATCCAAGTATGGTGCTAAATAGATTCGAAGCATGATGACGAATCACGCAGTAAACATTAGGTCAGAAGTAGGGAAGGTGCTTCTGATTATCGTGTCTACACGATTTTTTCCCAACATTTACTTCGATATCATAGGTGTCAACTGATTTTGTGGATGGGTCTTTAGCTTGATTGTACAGAGCAAGTGTTGCACTCTCTAAGTGCCTCTTTCTGTTACAGACAGAATTGTTGTTGTATGACTCACAGCATGATGGCAGTAGGCGGCGTTGTTTGTGTTTAGCCAGTTTTACTGGATTATTTTCATGTATGCTTTCTGAACATGATCGGTACTGATAACTTCACATTCTTTATAAAGATTTCCAAAAAGGCGTTTGATAAAGTTCAAAATCGAGGATTCTTGGCAAAAACTCTTTCGCTGGGAGTTCAGGGAAAACTTTCTGAGTCGACTGAGAACGAACTGGCTAACCTGCGTCAGAAGGTAATAGACAATGGAAAACCTTTTGCTGGACATCAATAACTGATGGAGGTCAGGGTATATTTCTAGGTCCAATATTATTTACTGCTTACATCAGTGACATAGATATGGCCATCGCCAGCCGAATTACAGAATTTGCGGAAGATAATGTTTTATCACTTGGTTAAGGCAGGGGAATGGTCTGAAAACTGGCAAACGCCGTTCTACCTGGACAAGTGCAGGTGATGTATTTTGGCTACCCAAATCCAAGTACCAAGTACTCTTTTTCTGAAAGTGCAGTCAGCAGTACTACCTGCACAAAGAGCTCGATGTACTGACAGTCAGTACCGGTACTGACCTCAAATTCTCAAAATGCATTGACGCAGAGGGGAAAGTGCAGAGACTTCTAGGTTTTATGAAGAGACATAACTCTTGTTTGACACATCTGAAACATGCTATGCGTTTTTGTTCACTGACGTCGAAGAAAGATGTTACGAGGAATGAGAAAGTCCGAACACGAACTACTTGCCCTTCACTTGACACGCTTTCATCATAATAGCTAACTTCTTTACATAAAAGATCTACAGGGCCTGGAATCGGCTTCCAGTAAAGATAGCTGACATTTCCTTGGTACAGCGATTCAAGACGCGGTGGGACAAGTGTCGCTAGGCCAAATTTGGTGGTAGATTGAATGCTTCCTCCTTACCGTAAAATTTCCTGAATCACTCTTGTTCCCCTGGGTTAAATGTACTTCCTTTCTCTTGCCTGCGATGTTGGAGGAGAGACAGGTGGGGGAGCCTTCACCTTTCCTATACTGTTCTCTCACTATTAGAGTAACAACGTGTACCCAGCAGCCCTATACATGGTACATTTTTGATACGAGTTGTAAGACCTTCTGAGGTTCTACTGGGCCTTATGACTCCTTGAAACTCCCTTCCTTCCCATCTCTCTCTCTTCTTTTTTCTTATTTTCACTTCCATCGGTTTAATTTTTCGGTCAGCTTCCCCCTCCTTCACCTCTCTCCCTCCCTCCTCTCCCCTCCCTTCCCCTCTCCCTCTCTGTCTCTGACTGTCTGTCTGTCTCTCCACCCTATTCCCTAGGCTCGGTATTAAGGATTCATTATACATTTTTCAGGACCACAAATTACTCTCTCTCTGCTAACAAGACTTTTATGTGCCCCAAATGCGATGCCTACACCCATTACACAACACACTTATACACACTTACACCCTCTTACACTCCTTAATGTTCTTATACCACACATACTTAACCCGTTAATGCTCGGAACAATTCTAGCATTCTATTCCAGCTGAGGCCAGACGATTTTATTCAGCTGAGAGTAAACATAGGATTATTAGTGTTAAGTCTGTTTCCATTGACCTCTTTCATGGTCTGGATAACTCTAAAATTGTACTGTTATTAGCGTCAGACGATTTTCTTAAGCTATGGGAGTCAAATGAGCCTGAGTGTTATTACTGGTACCAATAACCCTCTGATGGCTTGTACAACTATCGCATTTACTCGAACTAACAGACGATTTTTTTTTTCCATCCGAGTTAGTGTTAGAAGTCTAAGTGTTAACCATCACTTACACTCAGTCTATTTTTCACAGCGTTTCAGTTCCTCCCTGTTAGCATGTTTATGTGCTTTAATTCACAGTCAGAACACAGCACACTCATTCCTTCCTCCAGCCTTCTCCAACCCACTCTGTTTAATTCTAACAGCACACTCACTCACGCATCATTTAAACTCTTTCTCTTTTACATTTTTACAGGCCTAACCATTAAGATTTTTATGCGTTCTGCCTTTGTTTAGTGTTGGTACCACTTGACAATTGTGGTTACACTGGAGGGGTTAGCTATGGCCTTCGTTAACCTTTTTCATTACAAGAAGTCTCTGCCAAGTTGACTAAAATCTCTTTAAGTCAGAAAGCATAAATAATAGAAGACGACATTGTAGTGAAGGCATTTCGATTTTTTTTTACGAGTCCCAATGGCAAACTAACCCGTCATATCATAACTTCTTTTACACCATTAACCAGTCTCTTACACTCTTACTCATACATCACCCATATTTTAGCCTCTTATGGACAGGATAAGTGTAGCTTTCTATTCCTGCTAACGCCAGACGATTTGGTTCAGCTGAATTAGTCATAGGATCCTGCATATTAATACTTAATACTAAAACAGTTAACTCTGTTTTGGTCAGGAAAATTCTAGTGCTCTGTTTAACATAACGCCAGACGATTATATAGAATCATGTGACAATTATAGGAATCTGAGGGTTAATGCTTGTGCAGTTAACCCGCTCATGGTTACGACAACTCAAGAAAGTGATTGCAACTAAAACCAGGCGATTTAATTCAGCTAAGTAAGTCATAGGAGACTGAGTGACAAGCCTCTTCCATATTTCTTATTCACGTGTATAGAACAATTACTGACTCCTTTATAACAATGCATTTTATATTTAACTGACTCTACCACTGAACGATTCCTTCGACTAATGAGTGATGTCTGTTACTGCAAAGGTTAGAAGCAGTCTCCATTAACATTTTCAGTATGGAATTTCTACCCCAGGCTGAATGAAATCGTCAGGCATTACCAAGAGTACATTAACACAAACACGTCATTGTGCTGATGAGGTTAAATTACCAATGGCATCCCATTTCTTTGCCATTTCTACTTTCCTTGTACACACATTAAGCCATATCTTAAGACTGTATGCTTTGCACAACTCACAAGTTGTTTATAATTATCCTCTCTCTCTCTCTCTCTCTCTCTACCCCCAATATTCCCACCTGTTCATTAATCTGCGCCCACGTTCACCCTCAGATGACTACACCTCCATGACTCACCTACACCCTCCATTCCTTAATCCCGTGACGCCCACCCACCGTAGCCCACACATCTGTACCCAAATACATCCTTAACTCCTTGCATCCAGTGACTTATTCTGCTGGGTTGTTATTGCTGATGTGATATTTTTTTCAGGTCTGCTCAAGGGTCTAAGAAATTGGAGCCTTTTTGTTGTTCTAGGTGATTGTGATGTCACTTCCGGCCACAAAGGTGAGTGAACGTGCCTAGAAAATGTTTAGTAGTTGGCTGTCCACCTGAAATTACGAGAGAGAGAGAGAGCGTACCATCACTTTCCGTACGATAGGTGACTCAGAAAATGATTAATACACCTGTATAAAAACGCTATGAATGTCAGAAAGGTGAAAAACAAATGCCCACAAGCCCTTTCAGAACGGTATAAATTTTAACTGCATTATTCTGACTTCCGCATGTCTTATATATTCAATAAGTGTGGCTTCCTGTCCTCTAAGAATGAATTGATGCAAGTCTACCAGTAATATTTTCTCCTGTGGGATGGAGTTGAGGAAGTGTAAAGTTTGAGGGAAAGATGTGGCCAATTTTTATCAAGCAATATATTCATAGGGACTTGTAACCTCATCTTGATGCTGTCTACATGATTTATGGCACTGTGACATAGGATGGTGATGATGATGATGATGATGATGATGATGATGATTAACGCTGAGACATCCACCTCCCTCCTTACACTCACTTACACCCACCTATATCCACCTACTCTAATTAACTTTCTTTTTTGCCCCCTTACATTTAACTATACCTGTTTTCTACCAATCCTTCATCTAAAGTTCCATTAAACTACACACTTTCCATCTCTATTCAGCCAGCAACACATCCCTAACAACCCATTAACACTCACCTAACCACCCCACTTCCATCTATGAACATCCACCAACACCTCATCAATACCCACCAATTACTGTCTCTACGTATCCACTTTCATTCACCTCCACCACCTCCCACCCACACCCATCAACTTCCACCTCTATATCTCCACTTGCACCCACCTCCACTCACCTCCCACCTCCATGTCTATAAATCCACTTACATCCACCTCCAGCACCTCCCACCCACGCCCACCATCTCAACGTATCCACTTACATCCACATCCACCCACCTTCCACCCACTTATACCCAACTCCCACCCACTTACACCCTCCTCCATCCACCTTCAACCTCTCTCTCACACGCTTCAAAAATTCCCAACACTGTTAAGTTGTTGATGGCTGGTCCAATTTTTTACAACAAACTTTGTGTACTCTTAAAACGTCGCTTTTAAAAAAGACGAAGCAAAAAAAAAAGTGACCTGGACATTATTTTAAGGATGCTTCTCTAACGAGGTTCATTCTCGCTGGAGGAGGGAATAAGGAAGGGAGGGAAGGAGAGAAGAGTATGAAAAATGGAAAGAAAAGAGGGATAACAGATCGAAGATAGTATATATGTGGAAATTGAGGAAGGAAATTAAATGAACAGGAGGGAAAATGAAGGATAAACAGCACAACAGCATAAAAATAAAGAGTAAAAATACAGTATTTTATGCAAAAAAGGAAGAACCCATGGCTGAGTGCAAAACTTTGTCTTTTTCCAGAGAAAATCCAAGAAGAAGAAAACCAAAGTCTAGATCCATTCACTTCGAACTGTCTGGACATGATGCGTTTAAAACACTGGAGGTCAAAAGCAGTTGCAAAGCCAGGCAGAGGAAGACAGTGGAGAGAAAGCAGAAATGAAAATTAAAGTGGATGAAAACGAAGGACAATGAAGGAATGGGGATGACTAGAGAACAGGTAACAAAAGACTGTATGACACTGATACACAAATATAGAACTGAGAGAGACAGGAAGTTTGAAAAAAAAAAAAAAAAATAGAGCATTCACAGAGTGCAACACCCATGTCCACCAATTAGTCAAAGGGCCGACTTTGCTCTGTGACGATTTTCAACAGATTACTCTTGAAATCAAATTCCTTCATCCTTGCCTAACCTTGAACCGTTCCATTAACCTTGGTTCATGACTGTATGAGCTGACTTTGGCCAGTGACCTTGATATTGGACCATTCCCTGTGATCCTGACCTTTGATTAAAGTCGAATATCTTTATATTTGTTTTAACGTCAGCCCTTCCATAAAGTCAAGTCTACATCAGAAAAAAAATATTTACGTTGACCTTGCCATGTGGCCTTGACCTGCTGACTGATTATCAAAAACCATAGGGCAGTCTACCAGCAGATTCTCAACTCATCCACCAAGTCTGAATCAAATGTAATCAAACTGTTTTCGTTACTTTGCTCACATACAGGTCAAACTTTCATCATGCCCAGGGATTTTTATTTTTGAATGACTGCTTTTATAGATGAATCACTTCGTTCTTGCCTGACCCTCAACCCTTCCATAGAGTTTGAGTTGACCTTAATCTATAACACTGGTCTTTGACCTTTCTTGTGTCCTTAACCTTTAACAGATTGTCATAAAAACGAATCCTATTATTCTAGCATTATCTTAAAACCTTCAACAAAGTCCGGTATAAATGGGATTAACTGTTTGAACTGACTGACCTGCGACCTTGACTTTTGATATGTTATTCCCAAAGACAATAAGTTTACTTCTTCGCTGACCCTCAACCCTTCCACTATGTTTGCTTAAAAGTGGATCACAACTGTTTAAGCTATTTTGTTAAACACACATGCGGGTCGAACTTTGACCTTGGTCGTTAAGCAATTGTTCAAAACATGAATTACCCCATTCTTGCCTTGCCTTTAACTCTTCACCCAAGTTTGGACTCAGTTGGATTTAAAACTATTTAAGCTCATTTTGTTGGGTCAGTCCTTGGTCAAACCCTGTGACTTTACCTTTTGAATCATTGCTCTAGATAACAATAGGTTTACTTGTTCACTGTTCCTAAACCCTTCCATGAGGTTTGATTAAAACGACATAAAAGCGAATTACTTTGCTCACACACACACACACACACACACACACACACACACACACACTACTCAGTCCTTACTGGATGGCACAACATGTGTTTATTTACTTTTTCAATAATCTAAGTAAAAAAAGAACTGGGTAGTTGCTGTACCAGTGTCATGAGAAAGAAAATTAATGACAAAATTATTTCCATATTTTTGAGATATGAAATTTGTGCATCATGACGAGTAACAAAATCACTAAATTCTGAGTTACGCGACTGGGTACTCTGTGTGTGTGTGTGTGTGTGTGTGTGTGTGTGTGTGTGTGTGTCAGGCTGCTTCACTCACTTCAGATTTCCCGTGAGAACCTCAAGAGGAGAGTGGAGGGCGGGCAGGTGGGTGGAGAGGTGGGTGGAGGCTGGAGAGGATGGAATGGGGTAGAAAAGGATGGTGGATAGATGGAAGGCTTGGTGGAAAGGGTGGAGGAGAGGGAGTAGGACTGAAGAGTATTGGAAACAATAATATTGGGGGAGAGGATGGAGGTGAAATTGGTACAGGAGGGAACGGGGGAAGATGAACAGTGGAGAGGATGGTGGAAGGGATAGATGAGGTGGAAAGGAGCAGAGAAAGGATGGTGGAAGGAGATGGGTGGGGTGGAAAGGGTAGGGAGAGGGTGGTGGATGGGACTGGATGA
>JAGKTI010016960.1:0-18933 GCA_018397915.1 Birgus latro | reverse complement strand
TGTATCTGATGTACTTCAAGCAACACCTACAGTATTTTAGCTAAATATACCTTGACACAATCTAGCAGTGCTTCACTTTATTTTGAATTATTGCACCAGTACAGTACAATACCCCTATATGCAGTACCCCATATTAGTGATGGGGGTAGAAATACTGCCCTACCCCACCTAACAATGGCCAAACTTTGGTATAACAATTTTTTTTTTTTTTACTGATTTTGATATTTTAGACAAATTTTGTTTTTAGGGTGATTTATAAACTGTTTTTAGACTTAGCTTAATGTGTTTTAGTCATAGGTGGAGTGAACATTGTTATTTTGGGGTACAGTTTACTAAGTTTGATTTTTTTCAGATTTTTTTTTTATGATTTTCAGATTTTATTTTTTGGTTTAGGTGAGTTATAAACTGCTTTTAGGCTTAGTGTAGCTAGTTTTGGAGTTTAGGTTACCAAGAAACTTGTTTTTGGACTCACTTGGGTGGGTTTAGGACTTGGTTGGGGGGGAAACCCAAGGCTCAAAAACTCATCCCCATACTTTACATGTTAAATCTACCCCGATTTAACAATACCCCACCTAATGATGTTTTTTTTAATTAACGTATCCCATCATTAAACCGAGGTTGACCTGCATAATCAAAAGCATTTCCCCATCAGTGATATCTGCTAAGGCATTTCATAAGTGTGGTGTGCATATAATATTTTGGGATTGGTGGTGGGCTACGGAATTTTGCCATTACTCACTGACGTACCACAGTGCCAGTCTTGACATTTAGATGTATATTTTTACTTGCCCTTATTGTCAGAATGGTTTATGAAGTTACTTGGGAGGTGGGAGAGGGAGAGGGAAGGAGCAGAAAGTCATTTTTTTTTGTGACAGAAAATGGTGTTCCATGACCCTGTACATCAACAGCTGCCATTTGGAAGGATCCATAAAATGCAGCTTGAACATGCTTAGTAGAGCTACCCACCATTGTCAATCATATACATGCTGGTTATTTCAGCATATGCATACATACATACAGTAATCCCTTGATTATCCAGACGTCCATTACCCGGATGCTGTGATCTGGCTGTACAAAACCATTACACGTACATTTTCCATTTTATCCAGACAAAATGCTTGCGTCTGGATGGAAATTTTGGCTGCGCGAACATTTTCATCTGGCCAGGTGGGAATAGCTGCGCTGTCTGGCTTGGTAGTTCACCCAGTGTCCGCTAGAGACCCCCTCAGTCTTTCCTTGTTCCTGCCTGCTGACCGTGTAGTGAACAGCTCCTCTCAGACAGTTATTATGGCAGCGCACATAGTGGCTTTTGTGGTTGTTTCCTGCCTGCTTCAGGCCTTTGCTGTTCCTTGCATGCCTTTTTCTAGGGTGTGTGATGATGGCCCCTTCACCGGGGAAAAGGAAGAGGGTAGTGCTGACTGTGGAGAAACAGGATATTGTGGGTGATATTGATGTGGAATGGCTGAATCTTGAGTGTTTACGTTGATTTTAATGAAGCTTACTGTACTGTACCATGATTTTATTTTATTTTACTATGATTTTATTTAATTTTACCATTATGTATTGTGTGCACACTTCATCTTCCTTGTGTAGCCATTGTTTCTTTCTTCTTCATCTTCTCTTTGTTCTTGTTCTTCTTGTTCTTGTTCTTCTTTCTTCTTCTTTTCTTCTTCATCTTCTTCTTCTTGTTCTTCTTGTTCTATTTCTTCTTCTTCTATTTCTTCTTCTTCTTCTTTATTTCTTCTTTTCTTGTGCTTTTCTTGTTCTCCTTGTTCTATTTCTTCTTGTTCTATTTCTTCTTCTTCTTCTTCTTTATTTCTTCTTCTTCTGTTTCTTCTTCTTCTTCTTCTTCTTCTTCTTCTTCTTCTATTTCTTCTTCTTATCTGTTTCTTATCTATTTCTTCTTCTTCTTCTTCTTCATTTCTTCTTCTTCTTCTTCTTCATTTCTTCTTCTTCTTCTTCTTCTTCAATTTCTTCTTCTTCTTCTATTTCTTCAACTTCTTCTTCTTCTTCTATTTCTTCATCTTCTTCTTCTATTTCTTCTTCTTCTTCTCTTTCTTCTTCTTCTTCTCTTTCTTCTTCTTCTTCTTCTCTTTCTTCTTCTTCTTCTTCTTCTCTTTCTTCTTCTTCTTCTTCTTCTTCTTCTTCTATTTCTTCTTCTATTTCTTCTTCTTCTTGTTCTTCTTCTTCTTCTATTTCTTTTTCTTCTTCTTCTTCTTCTTCTTCTTCTTCTTCTTCTTCTTCTTCTGCTTCTTCTTCTGTTTCTTCTTCTTCTTCTACATCTTCTTCTATTTTGTCTTCTTCTTCTTCTATATCTTGTTCTTCTTCTTCTATTTCTTCTTCTTCTTCTTCTATTTCTTCTTCTTCTACTTCTTCTATTTTTTCTTCTTCTATTTCTTCTTCTTCTGTTTCTTCTTCTATTTCTTCTTCTTCTTCTTCTATTTCTTCTTCTTCTTCTTCTATTTCTTCTTCTTCTTCTTCTATTTCTTCTTCTATTTCTTCTTCTTCTATTTCTTCTTCTATTTCTTCTTCTTCTATTTCTTCTTCTATTTCTTCTTCTTCTTCTTCTTCTTCTATTTCTTCTTCTTCTTCTTCTTCTATTTCTTCTTCTTCTTCTTCTTCTTTGTCTTCTATTTCTTCTTCTTCTTCTTCTATTTCTTCTTCTGTTTCTTCTTCTTCTTCTTCTTCTATTTCTTCTTCTTCTTCTTCTGTTTCTTCTTCTTCTGCTTCTTTTTTTCTTTTCCTTTTTCTTTCTTTTTCTTTCTTCTTTTTCTTTTTCTTTTTTCTTCTTTTTTCTTTCTTTCTTCTTCTTCTTTTTTCTTTTTCTTCTTCTTCTTCCTTTCATCTTCTCCTTGACTGTAATTGCTTGGCTGTGGTTTATAGGTATGCTTGACCAGATAAAGTAGTGTTAAGGAAGAGTAACAAGTGTTGTATAACATACTATAGTGGTCTTTCAGAATGGCTTTCAGAGTTAGGTTAAATATGAAGGGGGGCTAGGGGAGAAGTCCATTATCTGGTTGGATCCACTTTCTGGACATGCCTTTGGCTCTGTTTATATACACACATACATACAAATACATATATATGCATACATATATAACTGCACATGCATATCTGGTACATACATTCATACATATGTACATACTTATATCCATGCCATCTAATTGATACAGATGCAGTCAATCACAACATCAAATATATTTCAATAGATATTTGAGGCCTCAAGTATAATTTACAAGTACATGTAGTTGAGAGGATAAGCTTTCCTACTAGAAACAACACACACTTAAAATGATTTTTTTTAACTCACCATGGCAGTTTTTAAGAGCATATATACAATTTTAAGTGATGAGTATCTGTATAAACTTTTCAGTTATCTTATATGTAAATATCTCCTTGCAGGTGACCTGGAAATATCGAGTGGTGTGGGGCAAGACTGTGAGCGAGGTAAAGCATAGTATAAATTCCAACACCACAATGGATACCACATTCACGATTGCTGGACTGGAAGCCTGTCAATCGTACCTACTTGCTGTCATGGTGTCAGGTTCCCTCGGCATTGGTCCTGTTAGTGAGAAGCAGGTAGGTGGCTGTACAGAAATTTAACCCTTTCTGAGATGATTTGGCCAGTTAGGGGGTCAGATTGACTACAAGAATGTATGTAAAGAAGTGGAGGGAGAGAGGAGGCCAAGGTTGATGTGGAGAGGGATATGAGTTAAGTGGTGTGAAATGGCAAAACACAGGCCAACATTATTCATGAGTGTTCCTGCCAGGATTAATGCATTTGACTGTGGATAGAGATAGATATTCAATTAGTCATGATGTCATGTACCTTGGTATTGGACCTGTTAGTGAGAAACAGGTTGGTGGCAATAGAAGAGTACATTCAGTCTGGTGATGTATTTTCTGGTTTATTCATGCTACCATTGGAGAATTTCATTCAGCTTTGAGGATAGTTTTGGGACTGGAGGGGTTAGGTGCAGCCTTCATTAACCCCTTAACCGCGGGGTTGACGGATTCAGTTCTTGTGCAAGGTTATTCATGCTTCAACTGACTTTTTAAAAATATTTGCCAAAAAATCAGTTATTAGTCCTAGAATATTATAATTACATATGCATATGGCACATACCTTCAGCTTTCCCCTGGGGTTGTAATTAATGGAAAAGAGTAAAACTGGATAAACGTTACAGGTGGAGTGCCACAGGGTTCTGTGTTAGGTCCTATTCTTTTCTTAATATATGTAAATGATATTGACGAAGGATTGTGTTGTAAGATTTCAAAATTTGCTGATGATACTAAAATAGGTAACAGAGCAGATACAGCACTGCATAGGCAAGCAATTCAGAGAGATCTTGATCAACTGTTTAAATGGGCCCAAGTCTGGCAAATGGATTTCAATATTAATAAATGGAAAGTGCTAAATATTGGCAGTAAAAATGTAAGAGCTAGTTATAGCATGAATTATGTCCAACTTGATAGGGTAAACCACAAAAAAGACTTGGGATTTTTAATAACAGACGATTTGAAACCAAGCAAACACTCTACAGAAGCAGTGAGAAAAGCCAATAAATTGATTGGATTCATAGGCAGAGCATTTGAATATAAGTCCGATAATATCATCCTCACTTTGTATAATTCTTTAGTATCCCCGCACTTGGAGTATTGCGTTCAGTTTTGGTCACCATATTATAAAAAGGATATGGAAAAGCTTGAAAGAGTGCAGCGAAGGATGACAAAGATGATGCCTAGATTGAGAAATAAACTGTTCGAGGAATGTTTAGAAACCCTGAATCTCTTTACCCTGACTAAACGGAGGATACAAAGAGATTTAATTCAAGTATTCAAAATATTCAAAGGACATGATAATATGGCTGTCGATAAATACTTCACAGTTGATCACTCGAATTATACTAGAGGCAATGGGCATAAAATAATTGGCAAACGATTCCAGTCGCATGAAGCTAAGCATTTCTTCTTCAATAGAGTTGTAAATTTATGGAATAACTTACCCCTCAGTGTAGTAAATTTAATACTGTACTAAGCTTTAACGGTCGCCTGGATGAATATTTGTCGTCTAACTCCCAGCTTAATATGTTTACTCCCGAATAAAACACTTGTGTATGTATAAATTTTTATTTTACTCTATTCTTTTAGAGCCTGGATCAATTTATTAAATGCAATTATATGCACGGTGATAATGTTTTAAGTTTCTTCCCGCAGAGAGCAACTGAGACCATGGGATCACTGTATTTACGTGTATCTGTAACTTTTGAATTCCCACAGAGTCCAACTGAGACCACAGGATTATTAGCTATATTCATGTGTATCTGTATCTTTTGAATTCTCGCAGAGTCCAACTGAGACCGCATGATTACCGTATTCACGTTGTTATGTCTACAGAGTCTCATCGTCAGCAGAAGCCCGGTTAACTCAGTGTACCCGATAATAGTGTAATGCATTATTTATTTATATCGATTATTCATTGTACTTTGCTACTTCCTCTTTCAGGTTATTCATACTGGTAGTTTAAAGATAATGTATTATAGAATGTAGCTTTTCCTTTTCAGTCTTTACTATGAAATTTCCATGTCAGTTTTTCCATGCTACGTGGTGGTTTTTCTCACTTTTTCTTGCCAGGTTTAACTGGAGGGTTTGGAGGCGGGGGGAGCCTTCCTGCTTTACTATCCTTATCCTTCAGATATAGAGTTAGATCTTATAGTCATAGGCTACTCTGTAACAAACAGCCTCAAAAGGACCTTAAGGTCTGTTGCTGTTTGCTTTCCTTTGTACTCCCTTGTACTCCTTTGAGCCTTTGTCGACTACTGTAGAACTTGTGGAGACTTCTGACATTCGGTAACGAAGTCTCCACTTTACACTTCCCGACATCCCGTAATATGATTACCACTGCCTGATATTATCACTAGAAACACTGTTCAATGATTTCCAAGTAGTTTGGAATCCATACTCAAAAAAAAGAAAAAAAAAACACTGTGAAAGCAATGTAATATATGAGTATGTACGATCACTTGTTCGCTGCTGGTATTTTGTCATTTATTATTCATAAACACACTCACATTTTATAATCCTAGTACTTTATTTCACTTATACAGTAAGACCTCACTATAACGGACTAATTGGGGCCCAAGCCAGTCCGAAAAATGCGAAATTCCGATAAAAGCGACATCTGGACTAACCCCTGCTAATCCAGACTTTTTCCAATATATCAGACATTAGTCCGGATTGCATCAGTGGTTTTCACCACCATTGCAGTATTGTACTGTGTTATTCCTTCACTACATTAATCAAATGGCATAATAATACTGTACTGTGCACTGAAAAACATGTATTTTACTTGTCTTATTGTGGTCAACATAGCTGAAGTGGTCAGGCAGTCCGGACTGCTTTCTGGCTTTATCGGACTTTTTCCGATATATAGGAGTTTAGTCCGGTAGCTCCTCGAGTCCGATATAAGCGAATTCCGGTCTATTGAAGTCCGTTATATTGAGGTTTTACTGTATATATCTACAAGTAGTTTGGAATCCATACTCAAAAAAAAAAAAAAAAAGTGAAAGCAATGTAAATTATGAGTGCATATGATCACTGGCGCTCATTCGCTGCTGGTATTATGTCATTTATTATTCATAAACACACTCACATTTTATAATCCTAGTACTTTATTGCACTTATATATATCTACAGTATTTATCGATAAGTTTCCTTCAGTAACAGTAGTTTATTTTCACTCCAGGCATTCATTTTCTCGTTCAGTAAACTACGTTAAAAGCGAAGCTTTCATTTTCATTGTCATTACTCCAAGTATCAGTCACTATCCATCATTATCATCGATAATTCAGCAAGTTCACGTCAACAGCAGAGTCACTTAGGCCTTTACCGCTTCCCACATGATGTTTAGTAGGGGTAGAGGTCACAGGGCTCTTTACAATGGATGCAGAATCGGCGGAAATGGAGGGGTGCGACTGCGACGTGATTCCACCTTGAAGGACGACAGTGAACTGAATGATGTGTGTACCGGTATCTGGGCAGCCAAGGGTTGAAAATGTCAGCTGCTAATGTATCGTTTTGTTTTTGAAGGCTCCAACATGCTTGCATGCGTCGGCCTTGGTCACCTAATGGCAGCTCTCCACGCTGCTCGGTCCCTGGCAGCCTCCCTGTTCAGTCCCTTAACCCTTAAGTCACACTTAATGACCTCGTCCCATGTCTTTCTCGGTCTACCCCTCCCAACCCCTCCCCCCAATATTAACACCTCTCACCCTCTGTACCTAATTATCATCCCCCATCCTCTCCACATGTCCAAACCACCTCAGCCTACCTCTCCTCATCACAACACCAATACACTCCACTCCCATCCTACCTCTCATCTCTTCCATCGTAAACCCAGCCCCCCCAGGCCTTGCACGCAGGGACGCACTGCACATCCACCTGATCGTTGTCATTTCTGTACGTTTAAACCTGCGAATATCCTCTTCCTTTACTGCCCAGGTCTCACTGCCAAACAGCATCACACTCCTAACACATGCTGCATACAAAGACCCATTAGCACTTAAGGAGAGTCTTCTCAATGTCAGGAGAGGCAACATCTCCCTGAACTTCTTCCAACCACTTTTCACCCTAGCAACCGAGCTAACTCCAGCCCCACCTCCGGCACATAACATGTCTCCCAAATAACGAAACTCCTCCACACACTCAAGAGACTCACCCTCTCACGCCTAACAATCTCCACCTGCTCTCCCCGACACACTGCACACATGAAATCAGCATCATCTCGCAGTCTACCTCTAATACCACTACATCTCTTGTGCACCCATTTATCACAAATACTACACAAGATGGAATTACTTCCCACACCCTTGTGGCAAACTGCACATTTATATGCTATAAAATAATTCGTAGGAAATCTAGACAATGCATAATAAATTAGGTAGTTCCAGGTGAATATAAATATCACTCAGGCTTCTCCCTTCCTTTCTTATATACATTTATATTATGAGAATAGGTAATACGGCATATTTCTAGGGGAAAAAAGCAGGGGAAATTAGCGAATGAGTGCAAGTGGGTTGTTGCCAAGTGATAATTAGCCAGTTCCAGGTGTATGACACTATCAGTTACCTTATTTTTTTTATAAATATTATTTTGTATAAGAGTAGGGCATAGGGCTTATTTCAATGGATGAAATCAGTGGAAAAATCCGGGGAAGATTTGCGTAGCGCAGTGCGGCTGAGCAGACGACAGAAGAGGATAATAGAGGGGAGGTAGGGAGGGGAGTCTAGAATGGGGGAAAATGGCTAAATTGTCAACTATGGATGGGAGTACTGATGACATTAGCAGCTCTGACTATTGTTGGACATTGGCAGTACTGATAGATGATACAAGTCACCACTTGAAAGTCCGGGCGAATTCAAAACAACACAGAAGCACAAAAGTGACGCCCCTCGGTATGATCCATTGCCCCCGAGCGTCACCACAGTGCCGACCCGTGGTTAATGGGTTAATCCCATCACTACTAGGGGGTTCTTCTTTGCTTAATAATATATGTTAGCTACAAATGTAAAGTAAAAAATATGTATCACCTTACTGAAAAGGTTAACCCCTTGTGGTGCCATCAATGCCTTGGATATTTTATTTCAGGCTAAGCCAGACAGAATTGTACTGCTGAGAGAAATCATAACAGTCAGGCGCATAAACAAATATTTTGAGTCAACTTTTCACTATTATTGGTACACACAGAAATTTAAAAGCTAAGACAAGATGAAGTGGAAGGTAGAGTGACACAAGGAAAGAAAGTAGCTGGTGCTATTAAGGCCTTGATAAAAATCTGAGGCTTGAGTGTTGCAGCTGCACGAGGCTTGCATGAAGGAGTGTTGTGCCACCTTTAATATACGGACGTGAGAGTATGGTGTGGCATGAAAACGAAAGGTCAGGAGTAAGAGCAGTGGGTATGGGACTGTTGAAGAACATATGTGGAGTACAGAGAGTGGATAGGATACGGAATAATGTGATTCGTGAAATATGCAGAGTGAGGAAGTCTGTGAACATCAGAATCGAAGAGAGTGTACTGAGATGATTTGGTCATGTGGAGAGAATGGATGGCAATAGAGTGGTGAAAAAGGTACATCTGAGTGAATTTGAAAAAGGAAGGAGATGAGGTAGGCCAAGAAGAAGGTGGAGGGATATGGTGGATGAGTGTGTAAGGAAGAGAGGTATGGAAGTTGGTAAGGCTAAGGGACTGACAAGAGACTGAGTTGCTGGATGAATTTTGTGCAGAGAAGTGCATAAGCAGGGCTTTGGCACCCCATTTTAATATCATTCGGATTGGCCCTGTCAGATAGGTATATGTGAAGCTACAAAACTTCTTGAAATTTTTGGGGGGGCCTATGTGATGGAACCAGGATTTCGAGGGCTTGAATGATAAGTGAATGGAAGTGTGGCCCATTGAACTGGGTAAACTTTGATTGTCTGGACATTGCTACTTCTCACCCTGCCCTTGGATGGGTAAGGAGGTCCTGATGATGATAATGATGAGAGTAATTGTGCTGCTCTGAACTGTGTGTTTGCATCCCTCCACCTCTACGACGAGTGCGTAGCACAAACTCTCATCCCTTTTCTGTCCAACTCTCTAATGCAAGAGTTAACCGTTACTCCCAGTCCTGCATTTATCAACTGTGGAACTGTCTCCCTTTGTCAGTATTTCCTACTTCCTATGATCTCCAGTCTTTCAAATGCAGTGTGTCCAGGCATCTCGAAATGAACGGGTCTTGAATTTGGCTGTCTTTTGTATTACAGTAAGTTCTCGTATTTCAACGAATTTTACTCCGACGCTTCATTTTTCGCGAAAGGAAAAGTTTCCAACATGCCGCAAACTTCGTCATTTTCTCCCAATCTTCGTCGCCGTTTCCAGCTGGCAGCCGACAGTTACCAGACGACACATACCGATGTTCGTTTGTTGGCGGCCATCTTGCAACCACCCTGCCCTCTATCGATAGAGCGGTGGTACTGCAGACCCCTTCACCATTGTGTTTTTTGTACAGCCGAGAAGCAGAGGATTTTGCAGTTCATTGAGGAGGGATTGACAGCCCCTGAGATATGTCGCCTGACTGGGGCTCCTGACAGCACCATAAGGACACTCAGAAAAAACAAGGCAACTCTCAAAAAGCAGGTGAGTGTTTTTAAAATAACAATAAAGTAGATGTGTCTGTGTTTTTCTTCCCTTAATCTTTATTTGTGCCACGGTTTTTTGCTGTATCAGTATCCACCTTTTTTTTTTATTTTTTTATTTTTTTTTTTTTATGTGTCCAACTCTGGGCATAGGCTTTACAGCCTGCTATCAAGGCCCAGCCGTCCTCCTACATACCATACACCTCTACATGTCACCACTTCGGCGCTAACACCCACCGTCCATATTGAATACATGCTACGGCTGTCTCATACAGGACTGATGTATTGGTATTAGCGGGGTTATTTTTACGACATGTCGGCGGGTCTTCTGTTCCCTGCCCCAGCGAGGATTCGAACCTGGGTCCCTCGGGACTGCAAGCCAACTCTCTACCGATCGAGCTACCGCCTCCCCTAGTGGAGTTAGTTTTTCGAGTTAACTAACCAAGTGTTAGAACAATTTAGGGGAAGGATATACAGTATTGTAATGAAAATTGGTAACATTGGTTACTGTTATGTTGCATCAAACCCCTAATTAAGAACAAGGAACCTCTCAACAAGCAGGTGAGTGCACGTAAAATAAGAATAAAGTAAATTTTTTTTTTTTTTTCCCCTCAACCATTATTTGTGCCACGGTTTTTTACTATCAATATTCATCTAATGGAGTTAGTTTTTAGAGTTAACCAACGTTAACCGACCAAGTGTTAGTTAGAACAATTCAAGGGATGAATATACAGTATTTTAATGAAAATCGGTAACATTGGTTACTGTTATGTTGCATCGTACCTCTAAGGAAGAACAAGGAACCTCTCAACAAGCAGGTGAGTGCAAGCAAAATAACAATAAAGTAAATGTATGTGTTTTTTTCCCCACAACCTTTATTTGTGCCACCGTTTTTTACTGTATCAGTATTCACCTAATGGAGTTAGTTTTTAGAGTGCAATCAGACGCACAAGCCTAGACGCAGCAGAGGTTGATGAAACGGCTGTAAGACACCACTTGACACACTACGACTTAGACTCAGGTGTGGTTGACATAACAGAGGAAGAGATGAACTCTAGTGAAGAGAATGAAAGACCAGATCACACTGCACAGGAGAAGACCACCCAGAAATTGTCCCACAGCCTGTCCACCATAACCGACGTGGCAACAACCTTCGAGACATACACCGGGACTATGCCTGAGGCTACCCAGATCCTATCCACCTTGAATGATCTGAAGTCTCAAGTGATGGCAGTCTACAACAGAAACCTACTGGAGCAGAGACAAGCCAGGCTCACACTTTTTTTTTAATGTGACAGAGAATGTGACTGCTATTATGCAAGACTTAGACCTGACAGGAGAGGAGGATGAAGGAGGAGAAGTGGACAGAGAGGAAGTGGAGTTGCTGGAGCATGAATTCGACTTCGAGGGCTTCGGCTTAGGTGATAGGGCTTTCCCAGAGAGGCCCATGTCACCTAGTAACTAGCCCATCCACCCTCAACACACCACCTGCAACTCATGCCAATGTTTACTTTATTTCTGGTAAGGATTTTTGGTGTTGCATCTCTTTATAACAGTTCTAATGTCATTTCAGGTACATATTTATTGTGTTATGCTGTATAAGCAACTAGCAAACACTCCATATTTAATTTTTATTAGGGCCTGTTTGGTCTTATAGGACTATGATAGGGTAAGGTAGCCGTTCCACTAGAACGCCCATCAATTTTTCCCATTGATTCTTAACTTCAAACTTCGTTGTTTCACGTTTCGCGACGTTTTGGCGGAACATCAAAACAGCAAAAAATGAGAACCTACTGTATTTTTGTTTTTTTCTTGGAAGAAACAGTGTGTGGGCTCAGCCTTTGGTTTCTTCTTCCTTGCATTAAAAAAAAAAAAAAAAAACATATTCCAGTGCTAGAATAGAGAGTGTATATAGAGGAAGTAGAGAATAGAGTAGTGCAAACTATGAAGGCCTTGATGCAAAATATAATTGAGCACAAAAGATACAAGATTTTATAAAGATGTGTTTTAACCACTTAACTTTATGGGCATGAGGCTGAAAAGTCAGCATGACAGCACTGACAATGAAACTTTGGAGAAGTATAGTACAGTACAGTATATTCCTTAAAAGTCCCGTTTTCATTGCACTCATTTTTTGTCTTTTACACTGGAATTACATTTCAGTGCAATTCCCCAAATCCAAAATGGCTGGGATCAGGAGGCTTTTGGAAAAACTGGAACTGTATCATTATCGTCAGTTAAACATGGAAGGATAGACACCAAACTAATTGGCATTCTTTCTGTCTATCATTCACTATATCCATGCTCAGATTTTATTATCCCACAATCACAGATTTGATGGTTCAGGTGTATGTCCATGGTAACAGAAACATAGAACAAAAAATTGTGAAATCAATCTTGTGGTTCGATTGCGTTCAGCTTGAGCTGGCTTGGGTTGCTGTGGACTACTGTGGCACTTTTTCCACATAACAGTAACTCTGAAAACTAAACCAGGATTTTTTTGGTGGTAATCCCCCCCCCCTTAATCTGAATTTTTCCCAATTCTTTTGAAAAATTGTATTTTATATCCGGAATTTGGTTTTCGGAAAGTGCATCGTACTATGAAATTATGTAGGATAGATGTTATGTAGATGGTGATGATAGTTTAATGAAAGAGTGTAGATGTAGGATATGACATGGAAGGTCATTAAGTTGATGATTTGATATGGTATGGTGTGAGTTTGTAGAGGATGGAGGTTGATGAAGGAAAGACAAACAAGAACTGAAATTAATTATCAGAATATGTATATGGAGATGTCCATGACTGATTGTGTCTCTTAACATTGTATTCAGCAGAGTGGTTCTACCCCAGAGGAGATTTAAGTGGAGACTAACCCCTTTAGCATGGGTACATCCATTTTATTTCTTTCTGGGTAATGTCAGACAGCTTTATTCATCTTTGATAAGGTGCACAGTAAAATTCCATTTAAGCAGCATTCATACATCTGGGAACCTCAAACACCCAGCAGATGTAGAGGGAACATTGAAAATAATGATAATTGACAAATAATAATGGTTGTGTGATGTCCCCATGGTTGTTCAATATATATACAGTATATGGATGGGATGATGAGAGAAAAAATGAGTAATGGAGAGAGGGTTGGTACTGGTAATGAATAGTGATGGATAGAATATCTCAAATATGTTTTTAGTGGTAGATGGGGGCACTCATCATCCGCTCACTCATTGTAGTGCTGCTTTCGGTGTCTGCCCTTTCCTCTCTTTGGTCCTTCCTTTTCTGTATGCTTTCCTTCACTCTTTCCTCATTCTTCTGCCTGCGGGTGACTTTACACTCCCTCTTCTGTCTTTCTTTCCTTCATTCTTTCCTCGTCCTTCTTCCTGTGGGTAATTCTGCACTTGGTGACAAGCCAAATGGTTTCCTGTACACCAGGAAACCATTTACTACACTGGATAGTAACCATATGACCTGTTGGTTTAGTGGGTGATTAAGGCACTCCAGTCGGATTGATCCATTGCAGGTTTATATCCAGGAGGTGGTTGGGGTCTGTTGCTCACATAATGCCATTCAGGGATGAGTGAGGCTGGTCACTCTCATATTAAACGTCAGGACCAACTTGCCTAGCCCCGGGTTCATACGCTCCTCATTGGGTGACATAGGATTGGATGATGAATGGATGGATGTTGTATACTGATGATGCAGTATTACTTGCAAATACCAGACTAGAACTTAGTAGACTAGTGCAGAGTTTTGCTGATGTCTATGAGTGTCGTTCCTTAAGAGTAAATGTAGAAAAGAGTAAAGTGATGGTTATTGAGAGAGAAGGTGACTCCCAGTGTGATGTTACAGTGAATGGAGAGAGACTGGAATTGGTGAGAGAGTTCAAATCCTGGGTACAGGGATAGAAAAAAGAGTATAATTTGCAAAAGAAGTGGAAGGTAGAGCGACACAAGGAAGGAAAGTAGCTGGTTCTATGAAGGCCTTGATAAGAAACGAGGCTTGAGTGTTGCAGCTGTGCGATTCTTACATGAAGGAGTGTTAGTACCAACTTTGACATGTGGATGTGAGACTATGGTGTGACATGAAAATGAATAGTCAAGATTGAGAGCAGTGGAGATGGTACTCCTGAGGTGTATGTGGAGCACAGAGAGTGGATAGGATACGAAATAATGTAATTTGTGAAAGATGTGGAATGAGGAAGTTTGTGGACACCAGAATGGAAGAGACTGTACTGAGATGATATGGTCATGCAGAGAGAATGGATGACAATAGATTGGTGAAAAAGGTATATGTGAGCAAATTTAAAGGAGGGAGGAGGCGAGGTGGGCCAAGGTGAAGGTGGAGGGATATGGTGGACGAGTGTGTGAGGAAGAGAGGTATGGAAGTTAGTTAGGCTAGGGGACTGACAAGAGATCGAGCTGGCCGGATGAAAGTTATTAGAGGAAGTGCATTATCAGGGATTTGGCACCCCTTTTTAACGTGACAGTGTCCAGATTGACTCAGTTGGATACGTTTATGTGAAGCTACAGAATATGGTGAATGTTTTTGGCATATCTGATAGAACCAGGATTCCAGGGGCTTGAATGATGAGTGTATGGAAATGTGGTCCATTGGACTGGGCATACTTGTTCTGTCTGGACGTTTCTACTCCTCACTCTGCCCTGGGGTGGGAAAGGATGTCCGGATGATGATGATGATGATGATGAAAAGGAAAGCACTTGACCATATGCAAGTTTGAACTTCTCTTGCCTTGCTGGGCAGTTGGCTTTACTCCTGTTCATTGGATTTGGGTTTATGTTGAGTGAGGGATCTTACTTATCAAGAATCATAATAAGTCTCCGAGATAAACATATCTCAATAGCAGTTTACTGTTTTTGTTTTTTTAACCCCTACGCCATGGGGTTGTCGGAGGTTTACATTCCCGCAGGGATATTTGCGATCCGACTGACTTTTTAAAAATATTTGCCAATAATCAGTTATTAGCCCTAGAATATTATAATTACATATGCATATGGCACATACCTTCAGCTTTCTCCTGGGATGTTTTTTTTAGCACTCGTTGACTACCATAGGACTTGTGGAGACATCTGAAGTTGGGTAACAAAGTCTCCACTTTACACTTCCCGACATCTCCTAATCTGAATACCACTGCCAGATATTATCACTAGAAACACTATTCAATGATTTCCAAGTAGTTTGGAATCCATACTAAAAAAAAAAAAACACTGTGAAAGCAATGTAAAACACGACCACGTACGAGCCTCCCACTCCCGCTAATTCGCCACTGGTGTTCTGTCATTTCTACTCATATACACACTCACACTTTATTATTTCTAGTACTTTATTACACTTGTTTATATCTACAGTCCTTTACTGCTTCCCACACAAAGAGTAGTAGGGGTAGAGGTCACAGGGCCTTTATAATGGATGCATTAGCGGCAGAAATGGACGGACGTCATTTCACAGAGAAGGACGAGAGTGAACTGGCTGTATCTTGGTAGCAAAGAGTTTAAAATGTCAGCTGCTAATGTATATGCTAAGAAATAAGTCATAGGAAATCTAGACAATACATATAAATTAGGTAGTTCCAGGTGAATATAAATATCACTCTGGCTTCTCCCTTCCTTTCTTATATACATTTATATTACGAAAGTAGCTCATACGGCATATATCACGGGGAAAAAAAGCAGGTGAAATTAGTGAACGAGTGCAGGTTGGATGTTGCTAAGTGATAATTAGCCAATTCCAGGTGTACGACACTATCAATTACCGTATTTTATATATACAGTATATATATATTATTTTGTCTAAGAATAGGGCATAGGGCTCATTTCTATGGATGAAAACAGTGCAAAAATCCAGGGAAGATTTACTCAGCGCAGAGCGGCTGAGCAAATCCAGGGAAGATTTACTCAGCGCAGAGCGGCTGAGCAGACGACAGGAGAGGGTAATGGAAGGGAGGTAGGGAGGGGAGTCTAGAATGGGGGAAAATGGCTAAATTGTCAACAGTGGATGGGAGTACTGATGACATTAGCAGCTCTGACTATTGTTGGACATTGGCAGTGCTGATAGATGATACAAGTCACCACCTGAAAGCCCGGGGGAAATAAAAATAACAGTCACTCAAGTGATGCCCCGTGGTATGATCCATTGCACCCGACCGTCACGAAAGTGACGACCTGCGGTTAAGGGGTTAAAGACAAAACAAGCAGTCCATATGCCACTAAAATTTAAAGAGGTTTGGCATACAACAGCCCTGTCACCATTTATGAATGGAAATTGGGTACTGTACAGTACAATACAGCATTTGATTTACACAAAGAATATAAAGCTGTCTGATGTTTGACTGTGTGTGACAGCTTGGTTGAGTCAGACCAATTTTGCTGTTTACATCTTTGCCCCTGTGTCTTGCATCACATGCATTGACAAGAAATAACATAGCCCATATGTTTTTGTGCCACTAACTATACAAGTACATCTTGTTAACAGTTGATATTGTTGATGTCCAATTCCAGGAAATAGAGAAGGGTATTGTTAACAGCAGTGTTCACATTAAAACAGAAGTTTAAGTGTTGTAAGAGACGAAAAGGGTGTGAAAATAAGTGGGAATAATAGATTGCTGGTGGAGAAGAGAGAGAAATTGAGGAGATGGAAGGAGCACTTTGAGAATTTGTTGAATGTAGAGAGTGAGAGCAGAACAAGTATAAGTGGTTGAGGAATGGCTGGGAGAAGAAGAGGTGAGAGGAGGGAGGAAGAGATCAGTAGGGTGGAAGTAGTGGAAGCATTGAAGAAGATCAAGATGGGAAAGGCCCCAGGAATTGATGGAGTATGTGGTGAAATGCTGAAGTATGGGGGTGAGATTGCTGTGGAATGAATATGGAAGTTGTGTAGATTGGCTTGGGAAGAGGGAAGGGTTCCAGAGGACTGGAAATCAGGTATAATCCTTTATGTAAAGGAAAAGGAGAGAGAGAAGTATGTGGTAACCATAGGGGTATTTGTAGAGGAGTTAGTTGGAGAAGAACAAAGGGGATTTAGGAAGGGAAAAGGGTGTGTAGATCAGATATTTGTTCTAAGATGTTTAGTGGAGAAGTATCTAGAGAAGGGAAAGAAAGTGTATGCTGCCTTCATGGACTTGGAGAAAGCTTATGACAGAATAGGTAGGCAAGGTATGTGGAAGGTATTAAGAATATATGGAGTGGAGGGGAAATTGTTGAGTGTTGTGAAGAGCATGTACGAAGGAGCTAGGGCTACTGTGCGAGAGGATGGTGAGCTGAGCTCTTTGATCTGAAAGTGGGACTGAAACAGGGTTGTGTGATGTCTCCATGGCTGTTTAATATATACATGGATGGGGTTGTAAAGGAGGTGCAAGGTAGGGCAGTGGATGTGGGGGTGGCTGTAATGAATGAGGGCGAGATGTGGAAGATTCCGGTGTTGTTGTTTGCTGATGATACAGTATTGTTGAGTGAAGATGAAGGGGAGTTGCAAGGTTTGGTGAATGAATTTGGAACAGTGTGTAAGAAGAGGAATCTGAAAGTCAATGTGAACAAGAGTAAAGTTATGCTGTTTGAGAGGAATGAAGGCACAGAATGCACAGTGAGGTTGGATGGTGAGGATATGGAGAATGTGAGTGCATTCAAGTACTTGGGCAGTGTGATGAGTAAGGATGGAAGTATTGGGGATGAAATACTTGAAAGGGTACAGGAGGGAAGGAAGGTTGTTGGTTCATTGAAAGCGGTGATGAGAAATAGGGAGGTGAGTATGGAAGTCAAGAAGTCACTGCATGATAGTATCGTGATCCCTACCTTGACGTATGGAAGCGAGGCATGGACCTTGCTAGAGGGTAACAAGTCAAGAGTGAGAGCAGTGGAAATGAGTTACTTGAGAGGAGCATGTAGAGTGACATGGAGGGACAGGTTGACGAATGAAGAAGTGAAGGAACGTTGTGGGGTGGATGTGGATTTGGTTGAGAAGATTAGGAGAAATACACTTAGGTGGTTTGGACATGTGGAGAGAATGGAGAATGAAAGACTGACTAAAAAAAGTGTATGCAGGTGGGGTGGAGGGAGAGAGAGGGAGGGGAAGGCCGAGAATGAGGTGGAGGGATGGAGTTGAGAGGTATTTGAGGGAGGGGGGAGTGAGCTGGGGGTAGGCAAATGGTGGGTGACAGAGCGACTTGGAGGCATTTTGCCTGCGGCCACCCTTTGCGGGATTAGGGCGTCGGGCTATAGATAGATAGATTTATTTAGAGTGTATACCATACTGTAGTGTGCAAATTTACTTCAAAGAAGAAAAATGCATAGATTTCAGTCAGTATGAAAGTGGATATAGCATAACCATTGTCTTGGGAGTGGAGGATTGCCTGGACACAGTTGTTTACTTGTTATGTTGTATCACTGAAGCACACTTTGGTACAACAAGATTGTGATGGAAAGTACAAAATATATAATAATGCTTGTTTTTATACCCTTACAGTTTGTAGTAGTCATTTACTGTACAGTATAAGGTATCCTCAAGAGTCAATCTTGCAAATCTTAATTATTTGGCCCATTGGAATTCCCAGAACTGTTGGTTCATGGAGCTGTAATGTACCTGAGTTGGCTTAAATGAAGGGTAACGTGGATGACTTTTACCTGTGGGTTAGATACAGAAAAATTGAATGTAAGTGTTTATTTATTTATGGTACATTTTGCTGACCATCCTGTTATGTCTTTTATATTTTTCCCCTTGATCTTGCCCACCCAATTCATAGATTACTTGATACA
>JAGKTI010016959.1:2091-18933 GCA_018397915.1 Birgus latro | reverse complement strand
AGGGAATAGTGATGGAATGCAGACAGCATGTAGATAACCAGCTGAAGCATATAGGTGACCATGTGAAGATAATTAGTGAGAAAATTGAGGCTGTAGAGAAATATTTTACTGCTGAGCCTCAGGTTAGTGTACAGAAAGCATATGAAAGATGAATGGACAGGGTATGGTGAATATTGATGGATTCCATGCATCTAAAGGTAGCATTACTGGGGTGAATAATCAGAATGCAGACGTTTTAACCAGTCACGTCCCAACTTACTTTCCACAACTGACCCCCCTCCCCCCCAATCCTGACCAATTTTGGATTTTTTTTTTCTCAAACAACCGCTTTTGGTGAGAAGCATCAGAAATCCATAGAAAAACCGCCCACCTGAGCTTAAAAATGCCCGATACAGGTAAAGGTACCCTCACCTGGCTCGGCTCGCTCTTTATGGCTGGTCTGGCTGCAGAGAAAATGGTAGCATGGGAGGTTAACTATTTCAAACCACTCGATTTTGGTATTTATTTATTTATTTATTTGGTACGAATTTATATGTAGCACAAGAGTATATTGGTTTTCACACAATATAGGCGATATAAGCGTTGTTCACTCACCAAAAACTACAAGGGATAGGGCTCAAACACAGGCTAACCAGTATTATACGTATATTACCTTATAATTAGATACGGTGCTCTCAACACTACATGTACAGTCATAAGAAAAAGTATCGTTACCCCCAGGAGTGTTCAGTGCGAATCGAAAGTTAGCTGGGCTATGTGGGCGAATCCTTGTTGTTCGTCCCTCCCCTATCTAGTGTTGCCATATCACAATCCCATTACAAGAGTTGGAATAATGAGCAAGAATGAACCATATGGCAGAGAAATACAGGACGTGTTTGCGTTAAGCTGCCGTCACACTGGACCAAAAGTGGCTAACATGCGACCAGCTTTTGCGAGGCAAAACGGCTAGCAGAGTCGAGTGTCCGTCACACTCGTATGTTCTTGCGAGCCGAAAAGGCTAACAGTGTTGTCTGCCTTGGCGCCCCGTGGGCATTTGTAAACAAACCACCACGGACTACCCACGCCCTTTTCCTCAGTTTCTGTAACCGCTTCACGTACTTTAGCAACTCCAGAGCCACAAAGCAGTCTACTAGTGTTTTCCTTGCTGCAGGATCCATATCGAAATCTGATTTCTAATTGTTGTTTGGAGACAAAGCTGACGGCCTCCGCGCCAGGTCACCCGAGTGTCCGAATATTTATTTCTGCTTACAAGAAAAAAAGTAAAAATGAATAAAAACCACAAGAATTAAATTGTGTTTACTTAAATTTAGTTTAAGTTTCCTTCTATGAATAACAGAATATTTTCTCACTGATTACAAAATTAACATAGGCTTATTTGAGTTCCAATCCCACCAACAAGCTGTGGGCGAGAATTGTTATCCACTTCGCCTCGCAAGCGAAATCTCGCTCACCGTGAGTCAGTTTGGCTAGCGGCTCGCAAAACTGGCTCGCATGTTAGCCAGTTTTGTGCTAGTGTGACGGCAGCTTCACATAACCGACATTGACGGGTTTGAGGTACAAACTTTCCTGTCCCGTCATTCCACAGCACTTCGTCCTTGTGTCATAGTGCATAGCTCTGAAGGGTAACGATAGTTTTTCTTATGACTGTACATTGACCAACTCTATATGTGGAGCAGTCACAGACCATGTAAGATACAACACTATTTCTCCCAGGTGGAATATTATACGGGTTATGACACTATGGGTGGACAGAGATATTACACAGGGGTCGTTATGTTATAACTGGGCACAGATATTACACAGAGATAGGGAATCAGCACTTATACAGTTTATATATGTGGGTCACAATCACAATATGGGGGGGGTTATATGGTTGCACAGGGGAGGGCATCACTTATGTTCTGTATGGGTCACAAGATTCTGGGTTTCGCAGGGGGAGAGTATTGATATTACACAGGGGTCACGACACTGTGGTAAGGGGAATACACTGTCGGGATTTGTATCACTATGGGAGGGCACAAGTGGTGATTAAAAGCACTGAGGCGCACTGAGGTCACGGCACACGTAGATCCAGGTGGCAACCTGGTGTAGGGGGTGGGCCGTCAGGGGTGTGCTCCTGGTAAGGACGCGGGCCTCGTGAAGTGTAGTCCAGAGTCCAATGTAGGCTGGAGGGCGCTATGTAGGGAGGCCCTCTACTGCCGGGGGCCGTCGGGGTGAGGGCCCTCAGGACTGAAGCTGAAGAGGGTTAAGAGGCATGCTGCCCAGCACCTGCCCTTGGCTGTAAGAGGAGTCCGGGAGGAGGGTCCGGGCCTGGGGTCACCCGGGGGGGCGGCCCTCGAAGTCCTGGGGCTGTGGTCTCATCGTGAGGGGAAGGCCATCAGGAGTCATCTGCAGCCGCTTACCCTGGAGGAGTCCTTCAGCTGTCGGGGGCTGGGCTGCAGGGACAGGATACCCAGGCTCTCCACGGATCCACTCCAGACACTCTCCATCAGTAGCTCTGCTGGGGAGCAGTCTCCGTCCGTCCCGGAGGAGGGGGAGCCAGAGGAGCATCTCACTCGGTCTCTGGTGGGATGGGCTGAGCCAGAGACAATGCCCTTGCAGGGAGCCTCCAGGCGAGTGGAGGAGGGAGGACCAGTGGTCTCTCCCTCGACTTGATGGGTCCAAGGGCCATCGCCAGAACTCCTTGCCGGGGCAGAGGAAGGAGGTCCAGTGGACTCTACTCCTGCCTGGCAGGTCCAGAGGTCTCTATCCAGGCTCCTTCCCGAGTGAGTGGGTGAAGGAGGTCCGGTGGACTCTCCCTCGGTCCGACAGGTCCGGAGGACTCTGTCGGGGGACCACTTGTCCCGGGGACAGCAGGAGGAGGATGTCCGAAGGACTTCTGGCCTCTCGCAGTAGGTCCGGTTTACTCTACCGCTCTCCTGCTGCTGGGGGAAAGTTGCAGCTGGGGGAAGACTGATGGCCTCTCCCCGTGTAGGTCCAGTGGACTCTACGTGGGCTCCACTACCCTCCTCAAGAGGACAGGTGAGGATCGTCTGGTGGACGTGCAGAAGCGCCTGCTCCCTGCAGCGGATAGTGTAAGAAGGAGGTCCAGTGGACTCTCCTCCTACAGTAGGGCTGGTTGCCTCTACTGTGCCACTGCTTTCCTGGGGTATAGTAGGTCTAGGAGGGCTGGTTGCCTCTCTCCCTCTTTTTGCTTCAGGTCCGGTGGACTCAGTAGCCGAGGGCCTACCTGGGACTGCTTGAGGGTCAGTCCCACCCCGAGTCTGGTGAGTGTTACCCTGGTTGGAGGGTAATGCACCGAGTCGATGCACTTCCTGGGGGTCTGGTTGAGAGTAAGAGGGGCATCAGGTCACAGGTGATGTACGGCGGTGTAGCTTGGAGCACCTGTGCACCCCTGCATGGTCCCCTCCTAGGGTTGGTGTCACCTCCCTATGTCCTCCCTCTGGGGTGGTGGTGTCGGGGTCGCTCCACCAGTTGGGCATTTCAGTGAGAATAGTGAGGTGAAGTTGGAAAGCATTAAATGGAATTATTTGGATAATAAAGACAGTAAACTTAAGAAGCCCGTGTTTCTTTACAATGCCTCAGCTGATCCTGTGTACTGTACACCTAAAGGCTGAGCAGAGTAAGAACAATTCACTGGACAATGTCCTTTTTATACTGAGCTACTGTTGGAGCCTGTGACAACGTGGGACGTAGACCTAACATTATGCAATTTAAGTTTGTATGCTAAATAATTTACAGTGTTATGTAATGTACGAAAACTCCGGCATGTTTTGGATGTCTGAGTTGGTAACTGTGCTCTCTCTCTGGGATACACCAGAACTGTGGAAAGATGTAGAAGTTTCTAGAGTAATGCAAGCTTATATAAGGATGGGGAAGAAACTAGTTCAAGGTCACTTGGTTTTCCGTTCAGTTTGAGTGTACTGCAGTGTCAGTACTTGTAAAAACATTGAAGCGTTGTTGGCAAATAGTGAAGTGTTACTGAAGTTTGTATATCATTGGTACTTGTGAAAATAATGAAGTGTTGTCAAGCATTAAGTGTAATTGCAGTTAGTAAAGTTTGTATGGCTCTATTGCTTGTGAGAACAGTGAAGTGAAGTTGGAAAGTATTCATTGTTATTATTTGGAAAATAAGGACAGTGAACATAAGAAGGCAGTGTTTCTTTACGACACCTGAGCTGATCCTGCGTACTGTGCATCAAAAGGCTGACCATAGGAAGAACAACTCAATGGGCAACGTTCCTCCTGTACTGAACTACTGCTGTTGGAGCCGGTGGCAGTGTGGGACGGTTATGTAACACTGGTGTCAGGAGTGTGGACTATTAACCCGTCACGTCCCGACCGATTTCCAACCTACGATACCACAAAATCCCGAGCATTTTTTGAGAAAAAACATTTTATTGGCTCAAACCTTCGCTTTTGGTGAGAAACATCGAAAATTCATAGAGAAATCGCGATCCTGTGCTTAAAAATGTTGATACAGGTGTCATGCAACCTTACATTTTCCTTCTTTTTCAGGGTACCTGGCTAAAGAAAACGAACTATGGAAGGGTTAACTAATTCAAGCCACTTTCAGTTACGTATTTATGTATTTGGTACGAATTTATGTTTAGTAACAGACTATATTGGTTTTAACACATTCATATAGGCAAATGAAGCATTCATTGTTCAGTCACCAAACACATTCACATATGGCACCTTCCTATATGACATTACCACCTAATCAGTGCTGTTTGTTTCTTGCTCTAGCTTCTTTATTTCTTTTTCCTCCACCTCAGGAAGCACTTTCACCGTGAATTTTGTCATTGGAGAGACCGTGGGGCAACATACCTTTACTGGCCAGCTTACTGCTAACAGGTGAATTGCCCAGTGTGGGGGGGAGGGGGGAAGGGGGTTATGTGGGGCCAGGCAGTATCCCTCCTTGACAGCAGGTAGGGGAAGGTCTCCCTGCACATATGCCTACCAAAAATCACCCATGAAACTTGAAAATTGTGCAAATTATGATCCTTGCAATTGCGCGATGTACTCATACGTCGATTGGTGTAATTGTGACAAAACATCACGACGTACCCATACGTTGATGGGACTCGGCGGGTTAAGAGTTGCAGTGAGTCTATCCTTTGACATGGAAGCAGGTGTGCAGACAAGGTCTCGACCTGGGCAGGAAGAGGAAATGCCCCTGGTGACAGTTGTGAAGCAATTACAGGCACAAACTAAGGAACTCAGAGAACAGTTACAGACACAAACTAAAGAACTTAGAGTTACAGGCACAGAATGAAGGACAGGAAGAACTCGAAGAACAACTACAGGCACTGAATCAGGACAGAGAGAACTCAAAGAACTATTACAGGCACAAAGTGTATAATTGAAGCCACAGAGTGAACAACTAGAGGCAGAACGTGAAGAACAATATGAACAACTTCAAGAGGCATCACAGGAGCAACAGAGGGAATTACAACTGAGGATGCAAGGACAGCTAGATGCTTTCATGAGGGAAATGAAGGAAGAACAGCAACAACTTAAAGAGGAAGTAGTTGCCAAGCTTGAGCAGCAGAAGTATGAGATGGTAGTGCAGCTTCCTACTAGCCTCATGGATACTGCTATGGAAATTCTGGGCCAGATATCAGTAGAGGAGAGGATACAGATTTGAAACCAGTGCTAGAGTGGCTGCAGCGAAGTGCGGTGCAACCATCTTTGGAAGAGGTTTCCAGGTTAAGCCCTGTGACCAGGAGCTGCTAGAGTCAGTGGGACCTTCTTTGTTTGAACAATGGACTGCTAGAGCATCAGTGGGAGACACCCAATGGTCTCAGCAAGCGTTGGCAACTGGTGGTTCCAAAGAAGATGAAGTCTAAGATCTTGGATGAGTCCCATAACCAGATCACTAGTGGACACCTGGGAGTGAAGAAAACTCTAAGCCAGCTGCAACAGAGATTCTGCTGGATTGGCATGCATCAGGATGTTGAAGAGTGGTGTCGGGCCTGTGATATGTGTTGTGCCAGGAAGGGTCACAAGAAACGTGGTTGTGCCCCTCTTCAGCTGTACCAAGTGGGTGCACCAATGGAAGGAGTCGCGGTTGACATTGCTGAACCTTTGCCACTCACTGGGGAAACTGGTATATATGTGTCACCACGGACTACTTTACAAAGTGACCAGAAGCCTATGCCATCCCCGATCAAGAGGCTGCGACTGTTGCTCAGATGTTGGTTGACCAGTGCTTCTGTCATTTTGGGATGCCACGAGAGCTACATTCAGACAAGGGTAGAAAGTTCGAGTCTGCTGTTCTGTGAGTGCTGTTGGAGCGTGTGGCAGTGTGGGGACTAGGGATTCAACAATATGCCATCAACTCTACGGGATCTCCTCTGACTCGTTCACCTGACCTGCTCTCGAGAAGCTGCAGTCACACTGGGACAAAAGTGGCTAACATGCTAGCCAGTTTTGCAAGTCGCTAGCCAAACTGACTCACGGTGAGCGAGATTTCGCTTGCGAGGCGAAATGGATAACAATTTTCGCTCACAGCTTGTTGGTGGGATTAGAATTCAAATGAGCCTATATTAATTTTGTAATTGGTGAGAAAATATTCTCTTATTCACAGAAGGAAGCCTTAACTAAATCTGTTAAGTAAATACAATTTAATTCTTGTGGCTTTTATTCATCTTTATTTTTTTTTCTTGTAACATGAAATAAATATTCGGGCACTCCGGTGACCAGCCGCAGAGTCCGTCTGTTTTGTCTTCAAACAACAAGTAGAAATCAGATTTCGATATGGATCCTGCAGCAAGGGAAACTCTAGTAGACTGCTTTGTGGCTCTGGAGTTGCTAAAGTACGTGAGGCGGTTACAGAAACGAAGGAAAAGGGAGTGGGTACTCCGTGGTGGTTTGTTTACACGAGGCGCCAAGGCAGACAACACTGTTAGCCGTTTCGGCTCGCAAAAACACACGAGTGTGACGGACACTCGACTCTGCTAGCCGTTTTGCCTTAGAAAATGTTAGCTCAGGACATTATTGAACCCTCCGTCAGTCCATGGAATAGCCCACTTTTCTTAGTCCCAAAGAAGGACGGCAACTTTAGACCAGTAGTGGACTACCGTAAAGTAAATTCTGTAACTGTTCCAGACCGTTTCTCAGTACCCGTCCTCACAGATTTGCTAGAGTCAGTAGGTGAAAACAACGTAGTCTTTTCATCCCTAGACCTCCTCAGTGGCTTCTGGCAGGTAGAAATGGAAGAATCATCTCGCCCAATTACAGCCTTCAGCACCCCTTCTGGACATTTTCAGTTTAAGAGACTCCCTTTTGGTTTGAGGAATGCTCCTTCCGTGTTCATGCGACTTATCCATTCGGTCTTCAGTGGCATGATGGAACACTCTTTTTGCTTACCTCGATGATATTGTTGTGAGTAAATCAATCCCTGAATGTTTTGCCAAACTACAACAAGTGTTTGAACGCCTACAGCTAGCAGGCCTGAAAATCAACCTCAGTAAATATGACTTCCTCAGGAAGAAAATCAACTTTCTAGGACATGTCGTAGATGCACAAGGCATTCATACTAATGATGACAAAACTAAGGCGATCATCAATTTCCCTGAACCCACCACTACCGATGTTGTAAGGAGTTGCCTGGGCCCAAGTGGTTACTATCATGGATTCATTAAGGACTATGCAAAGATCGCCGCTCTAACCCACTTACTCAAGAAGAATGTACCCTTTGTTTGGGCTAAAGATCAGTCACAGGCTTTCCAAGCACTAAAGACAGCTCTTGTAAATGCCCCAATTTTAGCATTCCCTGATTATACAAAACCCTTTCTATGCACAGATGCCTCAGGCACAGGACTTGGTGCAGTTTTGATGCAACTTGATCAAGCATCAAGGAAGCGTGTAATAGCCTATGCTAGTCGCGCCCTTACGACCGCTGAATGTAATTATAGTGTCACAGATCCAGAAGCTTTAGCGGTGGTCTGGTCCTTAAAACATTTCAGAGATATGGTATATGGTTATCCGGTGCATGTCCAGACAGACCACCTCCATCTATGCGATTTGTTTAAGGGACGCAACCTCACAGGTAGGCTAGCTAGATGGTCCGCCACCATCCAGGACTTCAATCCCACTTTTCAGTATGTCCAAGGAAAATCGAATGTAGTCGCAGACGCAGTCTCACGTCATGTAGCAGCAGCTGTCACATTGCTGCAGCCCAGTGAAACTGACAACACAACACTAACGTCAGAGGTTGTTCAAAACTCTCAACGCAAAGATCCCGTATGGTCCAAAGTAGTTTATTTCCTAGAATCAGGAAATGCTTCGACCTTACCTACTCTCCCAGTACCAATAAATGAGCTCATACTAGACCATGATCTCTTCTACAGAAAAACATTACTTACAGGGAAGGACTTGCCCAATAGAGAAGTACACCAACTCGTTGTCCCTAATGACCTAATATCTACGATTCTTCACATACAGTAGTTCACGATACATCTCACGCATCCCATCCAGGTAAAGACCGATGCTTGCACCAAGCACGTCTCGAATACTATTGGCCAACCATGTGCCGTGATATCAATGCGCACTGTGACTCTTGCATCTCGTGCCACCGCCACAAAGGATCAACCGGGTTACCTGCACCGCTCTTACAATACCCAATCCCGTCACGGCCAGGGGAATTAACAGTCTCCATCGACTTTTTAAAGCTCCCTCTTACAGAATCAGGCGCTGAGTATTTGTAGCAGTCGACCACTTCTCGGGCTACTGTCCTCATGCCCCTCTCAGATAAGATCGCGAAGAGTGTTGCACGTGCCTTCTTGGATCACGTACTTTTGCCCATTCAGTACCTCACATAACATCCTTACCGACAACGGTACTGGGTTCAACAATAGTCTCCTGGGTGAGATCTGTCGCTGCTTTAAAATTAATAAATGCTATGTCGTGCCTAACCATCTGGCTTCCAATGGCCTTGTAGAGTGCCACAATAGGAAAATCTTAAGAGTGCCTCAGACATCTAGGCTCCCATAGTTCGTCCTTGGATGACTGGATTCCCCAAGCGGCATCCTTAATCAATAGTTCCATCAACGCATCAATTGGCGAGTCTCCCTTCTTTGTCCTCTTTGGTTTTGACAAAGACCTACCATATTCCCTGTTATCCTCAAAGCCAGACCCCATCTATAACATGGATGATTATGTCAAAATAAAACTGTCAAACTTCCAAACAATCCATCAGTATGTAACATCCAATCTGGCTTCGTCACAGGACGACATGATGCAGCGCCAACATAAATCTGCCACTCCTATTAATATCAACGTCGGTGATCTAGTCTTCGGTCATTCCCATACGTGCACCTCTAAATTGGATGACAAATTTACAGGTCCCCACCGCGTGCTCTCTCAACAGGGTATCAAATTTCACATACAAGACCTATCCACTAAAGATACATAGTGGGTCCATGCAGACGATCTCAAGTGTGCACCACGAGGCCTAGTGTTGGAAGAGTCACTTGCACAGCCTACTGTCACCTTTCCTACTCCGCAAATCCCTCAATCTACCCCATCTCCACCTATCCATCAGTCTCCTTCATCTCCACCTACACCTATTCATTCATCAGCCAATCACTATCGATCCAAACTGCATTCCGCCCGTCAATCTCTCCAGGACCTCTCCCACTAATTTTACCCTAATTTTCTAGGTACGATGTTTGCGGTCTACCTGCTGACAGTGCTGACCCTCCTAGGGTCCGGGTTGGGTGAGGACGATGGTGGAGTACGTCCCGGGGCTTTGGTCGGCTCGGGAGGCGAGGTAATGCTCATAGAAGATGCAGTCTCCCTGCGCTACGATCTTGCTCCCCTGGCCGACGTAGCCATCGCCCTACCTGCTTATGCACACCAGCTCCACAAAATCAAGACCCTTCTCTCGGCCATCATGGGGAAACACAACCCGAATCAGTATCTATATCATCTTTTCCTACCACTCTTCTGCCAGTTGCAATACATAACTGACAAATTCACTGAGCTCAAGGACACATTTTCCATTCAGACACCCGTAGGTCGTTCTCGAGTGAAACGAGGTCTCTTGGACTTCGGAGGTGAAATTCTAAGTGGCTTGTTTGGCGTCGCCATGGCCTGTGACCTTTTTGGCTTCAAATCTGATCTAGTTCATTTAGCTTCAGCCCTAGAATCTCAACGCCGAGTCATCAAGGTCCAACACACTATGTTACAGAAGATCACAGCCTACCTAATTGAAGTAACTTACATCTGAACAACTTCACCGACATCTTAAAACAAAACCTCTCAAATCTTAACGTTATTTCTCACTTCTCCTACCTCAAACTAAACGTGGATAATTTCCAACTAGCCATTGACTCTCTACTCTCTCAAGTCTACCTTGGTTCGTATCTTAGTTGATGCTATTAATGGACGTGTCACTGCAGACTTAGTACCTCTCTCTGCTCTCCGTTCTATACTAAATTGGGCTCACTCTACTTTCGATCTGTCCCCAGTACTTTCCAACTCCTCTCTAGAATACTACTCTCCAGTTCTCGAGGCCACACTTCTCACCAAATACGTCATCGTCCATATTCCTCTACGTTCTACCGTCACCTTCAACCTCTTCCACATCATTCATTTTCCCTTCCAGTACAACTCCTTATCGCAAGTCTCTGTTCCTTCAGAACATTTCCTCCTCTCTCGTGATCATCTTTCTGTTGCCTTCCTTTCCTCCACAGACCTCCAGAAATGTTCCTCCGTTACCACTACCTCTCGTCTCTGTGCTGCCCACCTTCTAGCTATCTTCCCTAGCAGCGCTACACCCTGTGAGTCTGCCTTAGTACGCAACCATTCCATATACTCGGCCCGTTCCTTTGTCCCGGCTCTTGAACTCCCAGTCCACCATGCTCACCTCAACTACGCCCTGTACTTCTTCTTTACTGTTCTCATCTCTGCCACCATCATGTGTCCTGGTTCTTCGGTCCGATCCATACCTGCCAGTGGTCTCTACAAAGCACCGGACTATTGTACTCTCAAATCAGAGCCAGTCTTCACTTATGACACTCGTTACCACCAAGCAGTCCGTAAACACTCTTATGACATCTTCCAACCAATCGACATGACTTCCACCCTACTATATGCTAACATTACTGAAATACAGGAGTTAGGGGTAAAGGCCTCAGACGACACGATGGCCAAGGCAGGGGACACCAACCCCCCCAGCACCACAGGGGGTCCGCCGCTGACACTGAGTGGCTTGGAGCAGGAGCGATGCACCTGTATCTCTCCCCGGTGCCCCTCTTACTCCCAGTCGATGCCCCGGAAAGGTAGCAGTCGCCGGTGCCTAGTCTCCGACCGAAAATCTACTCACCAGGTAAGGGGTGGAGTTTACAACTCCACGCAATGCCGCGGTATTGGCCATTGTCATACGGGGTACGGGGCAGAACCAGCCATAGTCCGTTTCCCAGTTGCATCCCCGCTACAGGGCCGCGGCACGGACGCATGTCAGTCAAGCAGGACAGACCACAAGTCGTCCGACTCCTGTAGTCGTTTCCCCCAGAGTAGCGCCACAGTACCGACCACAAGCCGTACTGGGTACAAGGCAGGATCAGCCATAGTCCGTCCCTCTACTACTAGTCCTCTTAGCTCCACGGTACGGGCCATTAGCCGCACCAGAGCTACAACTCCCTGTGCCACTACGATGTCGGCCACTAGTCACGTCAGGCCAGAGGTAGAGCAGGCCACTAGCCGCCCTGGAGCTGCAGTCCCTTGTGCCACAACGACGTAGCCACTAGTCACGTCAGGCCAGAGGAAGAGCAGGCCACTAGCCGCACTGAAGCTGTTGTCCCCTTTCCCACCACGACATTGGAAATTAGTCATGTCGGGCCAGAGGTAGAGCAGGCCACTAGCCGTACTGAAGCTGTTGTCCCCTGTGCCACTATGACATTGGCCATTAGTCACGTCAGGCCGGAGGTAGAGCGGGCCAGTCTGCTTCTCTCCCACAGGAGATCCTGCAGCCAGAGAGGACCCCTCCCCAGAGCCATGGCAAGGCCTCACCCGAGCCCTTGGTTCCCTGCAACTCTACCAGTCTGAACAGTGACTGAAGCGGAGCCCCAGCAGACCCCGCAGCCGATATCGGGCCCTGTCCACTACTCCCCCAGCGTGAGGTCCCCGTGTGACAACCCTGACGGTGACGCCGCCCTCCAGCTGTTGCCACAGTCCAGCCACCCCGGGTTCCAGTACCCTGGGTCCTCAGTTACCCCGGGAGTTGCCCCGAACACCAGGGCACAACTTACCTGTGGGTGAGACCTCTCCGAGTCTCTCCCAGACTCGACGTCAGGCCCGTCTCCTGGCTCTCTTCGGGCCGAACCCCTAGTCCCACAACTACTTAGGGGGCCCTGTCCAGGGGCGCATCACTCTGCCCTTCCTCCGGACAGAGGAATCAACCTACAGCCCACCAGTGATAGTGAAGCGAGTGGACTTTACCTCTGTGTGTGCTTTCTAGACCCAGATATGTGTGCATTAGTTTATACCATGTGAGTGATTCCCTATAGTATATTCTAGTGATAAGTGACCAGGAACCCAAGTGTAAGATTGGACGAGCCTAATAGTAACTTTGGCCTAATTTATATCCCAAGTGGAGTCTCGTGCATCCCCCAGTGAACGAAATGCCACAGTGACCAACAGAACAACATTATTGTGCTGATCGTGCCATTCCCTTGTTTATTAAAACTTTCCCTCCCCAGTGCACCGGCACGCAAGTGAAACACCTCAGTGGCTAACAGAAGGAAAAGATATTATTCCCATTGTGCCTTCCCCTTGTGTGTTAAACCTCCATCCACCCCAGTGTCCGGGCACATTAGTTAGGGTATGACTGGGCATCTCCAAATGTCCCGCTAGAATACCGCAGTCCCCCATTCAGTGATCACTGTGCGGCTGACTCTACCTGAGATAGACTTCTGGCCAGCAAAGTGTCTATGACACAGGTGTTAATGTAATTCATATACGAGTGCCGTCCAGTGCTATACGAGATTGCGAAATTGTAGTAAATTCATTTCTGTGTCCTGAAGCATAAGTGTATTTTATGTGTCATAAGTGCTGGGTAAGTATTACCATACTTTCTACCAGCCGGTACAGTGACAGATTTCCAGTCAAGTAAAACCTTGTGTTAAGTTGTTAACCCATCCCCGGCCAACCCAGCCTGTAATGTATTTGTTATGCTACGTATTTGTGCATCGGTTTCTCGCCCTCAAATACGGAGCGGGTCCGTATTCTAGACCGGGTCGGTAACTCTAAAGAGTAGGACTGGACACAAAAACAAGGCAGTAAGTATTACACACATGTATTCCAGATATCTTCCCAAGGACAATAGTACATCAACAAATGTATTACAAACTGGGTTGGTCGGGGATGGGTTAACACTTAACACAAATGGAGTCTGTCACTATACCGACTGGTAGAAGTATTGTACTATTTACCCAACACTTATGGCACATACAATACACTTATAATTTAAGACACAGGAATGAATCTACTATAATTTCCCAAACCCGTATAGCACTGGACGCACTGTATATGAGTTATGTTAACACCTGTGTCACAGTCACCTGTTGGCCAGAAGTCTATCTCAGGTAGAGTTGCCCATAGTGATCACTGGCTGGGGGGGACTGCGATATTCTGGCATACCTTGACTAATGTGTCTGGACACGGGGGTGGGTGGAGATTTGATGCACAAAGGGGAGGCACGATGGAAATAACATGTACTCCTTCTGTTGGTTACTGAGGTGTTTCACTCGCGTGCCTGTGGGTTGGGGAGGGAGAGTGTTAATATCAAGGGAATGGCACACCCGACACAATATTAATGTTCTGCTGGTCACAAAGGCATTTCGTTCACTGGGGGGGGAGATGCGGGACTCTACTCGGGATATTAGTCAGGCCACATTTAGCTATCAGAGGGGCGCAGGAGGTTGTAGCTCTGGTATGGCTAATGGCCCATACCGGGGAGCTGAAAGCACTAGTAACGGAGGGACAGACTGTGGCCAATCCTGCCTCGTACCCAGTACGGCTTATGGCCAATACTGCGGCGCCACTCTGGGGGGAATGACTACAGAAGTCGGATGACTTATGGCCTGTCCTGCCTGGCCGACACGCGTCCATGCCGCGGCCCTGTAGCGTGGATGCAACTGGTGAATGGACTGTGGCTGGTTCTGCCCCGTACCAGGTATGACTGTATAGATATTGCGGCGTTGCTTGGAGTTGTAAACTCCACATCTTACCTGGCGAGTGGAATTCCGGCCAGAGACTAGGTGCCAGCGACTGCTACCTTTCCGGGTCACCACCTGGGCGCAAGAGGGGCACCGGGAAGTGATACAAGTGCGCCATTCCTATTCCCAGCCGCTCTGTGTCAGTGGCGGTCCCCCGGTGGTTCTGGGGGGGTTGGGGGTGCTGGTGTCGTCTGCTCCAGCCGTCATGTCACCTGCGGCTCCAACCCCTAACTCCTGTATTTCACCACCCTCCTCAGTAACAAAGTCACGACCCCGTGACTGGAGGTGGTATAGGTTGGTGTTGGCCGTTTGGTGGATAGGAAGGTAGTCCAGTGGTTGGTTGGTATATTGGCATTCAGGTTGTGGGCGTAGGCGACACGCAGAGTGGAAGGGTGGTTTGCCTGCTGGAGAAGTCGCAGCAGGTGTTGTGTGCTTCTGACGCTTTGATGTCGCCCGAAGGTGGGGATCCAAGTGATTCTCGTGACACGCATGGTGGTGGTGGTGGTGTCTTGGAGGCGAATGCTGGCTAGAGGTAGTCCAGTGTGGTTTATATTGCCGGTGGAGTGTGGGGGTGGTGTTCCCCTGGGAGTTCGGCGGGGAGGGTTTTTCCATGCGAGATGCGGAGTAGGAAGGGTTATGGGGGTAGTGTTAGGGGGTGGGGTGGGCAGTTGGCTGTTAGTGGGTGAAGGGGTGGGCGTGGAGGTTGAGGTGTAGCGGGCTGGTGGGCGTGAGATACGCCCGGAACTGGTAGTGGTGGTGGATAGTCGTGGAGTGGGCAGCGACGGGGAATGGGATGGTGGAGCGGGGGCAGGCTGGATGTGAGGTGGCGTGGTGTGGTTGGTTGTCGTGGCTGGTGGGGTAGGGGTTAAGCTGGGCGCGGAGCGCAGGGTGGTCGGTGTGGAATTTCCTTCAGGTGTGTGCTAAGCACATGGAGTGGGCGGCATGGCGGCGGCGGGGGAGCGTGGTGGTGGGGTGAGTGTAGTGCGCTGGCGTGGTGCAGGAGTTTCGAACGGCGAGGGGGCAGTGGAAACCGATGGGGAAGGGAATAGAGATGAATAATAGAGAAAAGGCTCCTCCTGGGGAGCGGGCAGTGTTGAGCTTGCTCGGGTGGTTGGGGAGGGAGCGGCGGGGGTTGGGGAGTCCCGAGCGGGGCAGACATGGCGATTCCTGTACGTGCGGGAGGTTCCGTGGCAGTCGATGACGACTTGGAAGGGGTTGGGGACTCTAGTGACGGTATAAGGTCCCATAAAACGAGGGGCAATCTTATTGGGGGTGGGGAGATGGGCAACGAAAACCTCATCACGTGGTTTGTAAGGGTTAGCAGGGGAGGAATCGGCTTGAGCATCTTGGTGCACGTGCAGGTGTTGTAGTCGACGCTTCAGGTGATATAGGGGGTCCGTGGGTGGGGAATGAGCGGGGGGTTGGAGGTGGTCAGAGAGGGAGGAGGAGGGGCGCCTCTCCAAACACTCGCTCGTGGGGGTGATGCCGTCATTGCGGGGGCAGGTGTTCATTCCCCATTGGACGATCTTGACGTGCGCAGGCCATTCTTTGTCTTGGGTACTTTAAATTCGGGTTCTGATTTGGTTTAGTAGGGTCCGATGGCTCCTTTCACATACCCCATTTCCCTGGGGCCAGTAGGGGGAGGAGTGGGAAATGGAGAATCCGAATAGGGTGGATAGTTCTTTCTGTATTTGCCTTGTAAACTCTGGGGCATTATCGGAGTGAATGGCCTGAGGAACGCCAAAGTAGGGGAAGACGTGGCACAGGAGGGCATCGGCTATGGCGACGGCAGTGTTTTCCACAGCTGGACACGCAATCAGGAACTTGGATAAACGTCGACGAATGTGACGATGTATCTGTAGCTGACCTAGGTGGCAGGGGTCTGACAACGTTGACAGACAAACGCTGCCAGGGTTTGTGGGCGGAGATCTTGCCGGCAGGACCTGCCGAATGGGTGATGTCCTTCCATAGGCAGCATGCTCGACACACCTGAGTGACACGGGCGAGGGTAGTGGGGTTGAGGGCCCAATAGAGGTCGTTGAGACTTGGGTTAACCTCTTCATACCCAGGTGGATTCCATTGTCCGAGTGGAGGTGGGTGAGGACGCCCACGGCGGAGTCCGGATCAAGGACGATGTGGCCTGATGGCGTGAAGAGTTGGTCCCCTTGCAGGTGGAGTTTTGGGAATAGATCCTAGGGAATCCAGGGAGGCCGATCTCGATTCTGCCAGTGCTGGATCAGCTCGGATTGAAGGAGGAGCAATTATACTGGCAGACGGTAGAGGGTGTCGGCATTGGTATGCAATTTCCCAGGCCAGTAAGCAATCTCGTAATCAAACTCCTCGAGCACTTCGCGCCAGCGGAGGAGTTGGGCATTCTGGGTGGCTGATTGCCGGAGCCACTGAAGGGATTGGTGGTCTGTGATGACGGTGACCCTGGTGCCAGATAGGTAGGCCCTGAAGTAGTCGAGGGCCCAGACAATACCCAAACATTCACGCTTGTTAGCGGCGTAATTTCGTTCGGCAGGGTTTAGGGTGCTGCTGGCGCAAGCGATGATGTGCTCACGCCCTTCCTGGACCTGTACCAGGACGGCGCCTATGGCTACCAGGGAGACGT
>JAGKTI010016958.1:7294-18935 GCA_018397915.1 Birgus latro | reverse complement strand
ATCATCATCATCATCATCATCATCATCATCATCATCATCATCATCATTGATGGGTTAACTAAAATAGTTAAGGGTTTGGGTACTTCATTCACCTGAAGGAAGTCATATGGCAGTATTAAAAAAAAAAAAAAAAATCCCAGCAGTCCATGGTGGCTTGTGGTCATAAACTGCCTCAGTAGGTAGTAGACTCTATACAGTATTACCATGACAGTGACAAAGGCTGTCTTTAAAAGTTTTACAGAGAAGTTGGTTCTTGTCCAAAAATTTTATATTGAAGGATGGAAAAGTTCAAAATGAAGGCAAATATGTAAAGGTAAACTTTTTTTTTTTAATCTAATGTACTCATACACAGTGTTTTTTCTTGCAGCCAAAGGCCAGTAGCCACACCCATTTTTGGCTCTGAGAGTGAAGTGCGTCGAGGGTGGGTGGTGCGAAGAGCAGACAGCAAAGGAGACGTGGTGGAGGAACTAGGCAATTATGAGATGGATCTTACTGAGGAGAGGATAGAAGGCATTGAAGTTCTAGTGGAGCAGCTCTCCAAAACTGTCCTTGAGCTTAACCAGAAGGTTAGAGAAAGAAAATACTCTGTATATTCAATAGATCATCAGCATATGGAATAGTGAAAGTAGAGGATCACTGCAGTGGATGCTTTGCACAAATTAACATAGTAATGTAAATTGTGAAGATCTGTATGTACTGTACAGTAATAATCTAAATCCATCCCTTTTTTTCATATGCAAGTACAGGTCTCCCTTGTTATTGACAGGGGTTGCATTCCTAAGATACCTCCAATATGCAAAACCCATCAATACTGATTTTCTGATGGATGCATTTATATATTTGTTACAGTGGACCCTGGCTTTCACGGACCTCACTAGACCGTTTAGTGGATTTAACAGACTCTATGAAGGCCACTGAACTTCCGTTGACAATAATGAACAGTGCCCATAGTACACATGTTTCCTGCCATTTCTACTCCAACCTGGCCTGAAATTGCCCTCTCCCCATTATGACTGCTAAGTTGTAATTACAGACTATAGTGATACTGTACTTGTCAAGAAGAAGTGCTATGAGAAGGATGTGAAATAAGCTGCAAAAGGATGAAATTATGGGCCAGTTATTATACAGTGGGCATAGTTTTCATTTTTAGTACTGGAAAATGCTACTGAACTCATGTAATTTCAAATATATGCTTGAAATCCCGTCTCATCATCAGATATAGCTAATGAACCATCAGTTTTATTTGATTAAGCTTCCCCAAGTTAGTCCGTTATAGTGCAGGTCTGCTATGTATAATTCTTGCACAACCACTCGTATTTTATGTTAACACTATTCTGATGATTAAAAATGGATCCCTTTATAGATATCATTCCACTATAGGCATGTCTCATTCACACTGAATATTTATTCAGCTGGAGGCACTAAGATTATTGTTATTTATTAAAATTGAAAGTGAGATGTGTAGATGAAAGTGAGTAGAGCCAAAAGCAGGCAACTAGCTGTTATTTATTAAAAGTGAAAGTGAGATGTGTAGATGAAAGTGAGTAGAGCCAAAAGCAGGCAGCTAGCTCTGAAAGTTATGTACAATGGGGAGACAGGTGGGCATCACCTGTGTACATATTTTCATAAGCAGGTGGTAGGTGGTGGCAACCATCATCCACTCACTTGATGTGGTGCTGCCTACTTCTTCCATCGCCTTTATCATTCTTTTTCTGTGTCTGCCCTCATCTCTTAATGTTTCTTCCATCTTTCTTGTCACTTTTTATTACTCTTGCTTCCTTTTCATGTGACTTTACCTTGGGTGACAAGTTGAATGGTTTCCTGTAAGCCAGGAAACCATTTACAGTGCTGGGTGGTAACCACATAACCAACCATACGTGTTCCGTACGTGTCGGCAAGTGGGTTGGCAGAGGGATAGTGCCCCTTCTAGTAAAAAGTTAACTCAGAGTCAGACGGCCATCCCATGTAGGATTGTGGCATCTGGCCATAGATAGATATATATACTGTATACTCTTTTTTTTTTGGGGGGGGGGAGTTACAGATGCTAAAAATACCTGTATTTTGTTATTCATTAGAAGTGAGAGTGATATGTGTACAGTATTTCCTCATATATTGACGCATTTTACTTCGACACCTCGTTTTTCTCACTAGAGAAAAGTTTCCCAGTTGTTTCACACTTTGCCAGTTTCCCCGCACTTCGACGCTCCCAGCTGGCATCCGACACTCAGCAGCCGATGCATACCGATGCTCATTTGTCACCTGGTAACTAGCCCATCCTTTTTCAGCACACCGGTTTCGGAACAATTTGCCGTCACAACTATAACAAGACAATACACTGTCATTAATGAAGACAGCTATGGGTGACGCTAGAATATAATTCAAAGCCTACTACGGCGAGGACAAGTTGATTATTGACTAAAGGTGCAACTAATAAATTATATCCAGAGCCTGCGCTATTGAACATAGACTTTGATGGATTCCCCTGAAATATAGTTATTAAAGTATTGGTTAATTAATAAGTATACAGTATTTATAGATTGACGGGGAATCGTCTAGGTGCGAATTGTCCTGACGGGGAATCGTCCATGTTTTGACGGGGAATTGTCTGACGGTGAATTGTTTCGGAACCAACACCCCTTCACATGCCACTCAAGTCAGTCTTTAATTTATTTCTGGTAGGGATTTTTGTTGTTGCAGCTCTTTATAACAGTTTTAATGTCTTTTCAGGTACAGTAAGGTCCCGGGTTACGTCGGTATCGACTTACGTCAATTCGAGGTTACGACAGTCGGTTCGCGAGAGGAAATTTTAAAATATAAGAAAATAAAGAAAAAATACGTAAAGCTCGGTTTTTAAAGTGTTGCTGTTTACCGCAAGATGTCTCTGGTGTTTTCCTGCCTCACGCTTGACTACCAACAATCGCTCTCAGTCTTGCTGCTACTACCACCTGTAATTTTCTTGTGTTTGTTTTTCGCCTGATTCCACGATGCCTAAGAGACAGCTTCCTAGTGACCATAATGACTCCAAGAAACACAAGACCATCACATTACGTGAAAAGTCGATATTATTAAGCGTAATGAAAAAGGAGAAAATGCATCAGCGATCGGGCCTGCACTGGGGATGAGCCGTACTACGGTAGCTACCATCATGAAAGACAAGGAACGTATCTTGACTCACGTTAAAGGTGCAACTCCTATGCAATCAACTGTGATTACCAAGCAAAGATCGGGACTGTTGATTGAGATGGAACGTATGCTAATGCTGTGGATTGAGGACAATAATCAACGGTGCATGCCTCTGAATGAACAGTTAATCTGTGAGAAAGGATGCACTCTCTACCAAGACCTCAAGAAAGAAAAAGGTGAGGAAAGTGAGACTAACGAGACATTTGTGGCATCAAAAGGTTGGTTTACTCGATTCAGGGCTCGAGCAAACCTAACCAACAGAAGAATTTTTGGAGAAGCAGCCAGTGCAGATGACGAAGCAGCAAAAACATTTGTTAAAGAGTTGGAGGAGTTGATTGAGAAGGAAGGCTACATTCCAGAACTTATTTTTAATGTTGATGAAACGGGACTAAACTGGAAACGAATGCCCAACAGAACCTACATTGCTAAAGAAGAAAAAACCATGCCAGGGCACAAAGCATCCAAAGAACGCCTAACACTACTTTTGGGGGGAAACTGTGCTAGCGATTTCAAGCTTAAACCGCTACTCGTATACCACTCAGAAAATCCAAGAGCTCTTAAGGGGATCTTTAAAGCAAGCCTACCAGTTTATTGGAAAAGTCATTTAAAGACCTGGATGACGAGTGCAATTTTCACTGACTGGTTTTCAAAGCGTTTTGTGCCAGAAGTTGAACGGTATTATGCTATGAATAACCTGCCATTCAACGCTCTTCTCATCATTGATAATGCTCCTTGTCATCCTTCGAACTTGACAGAGTTGCACCCTAATGTGAAAGTTGTGTTTATGCCACCAAACACAACATCAATCGTACAACCCATGGACCAAGGTGTAATAAGGGCATTCAAGGCATACTGCCTGAGAAAAACATTCAGACAGGCAATACGAGCAACAAAAAATGGTAAAGTAACGCTCAAAGAATTCTGGAAAGATTTCAACATCTATAAAGCAGTTAAAAATATGGGAGAATGTTGGGCTAAAGTGACTGCGACAAATATGCACGGAGTGTGGAAAAAATTTTTGCCCTTACCTCTTAAATGACTTTAAAGGATTTGATGAAGACAGTATAAATGAAGTCAAACGCAACTGTGTGAAAATTGGAAATGATTTAAATATGGACATAGACGAGAGTGATGTAAATGAACTTATTGATTCACGTGATCAAGAGTTGAGTAATGAGGACTTGACCTTGGAAAACATATGGAAAATGATGAAAAAAGTGATGAGGCAGAACTGCTAAGACAGTTTAAGATCAAGGAAATGGCAAATGCTTTCGACTTCCTAGAAAAAGCAATGGCTGCATTTGAAGATCAGGATGAAATGCAGAGAGGTTTGCCAAAGTGTACAGGGGAATTGAGGATGCAGTGTCCTGTTATCGTCAAATCTGTGACGAAAAGAAATATGCCACCAAGCAGTCTTCAATTTTCCAGTTTTTCAAGAGAACTGAACACCGAGCCACAACCTCACCACCAGCTTCAACCTCATCCTCATCTTCAACTCCTGACTCCCCATCTTCAGCCCCAGACTCCCCTGCTTCAGCCCCGGAATCCCCTGCTTCAGCCCGGACTCCCCTGCTTCAGCCCTGGCCTCCCCTGCTTCAGCGCCTTCCACATCACAACCCCAGTAACGAGTCAAGTTGATGTTGTCAGAAGGTATGTGTTAGTGACATACAGTATGCATCTTTATTACAGTACCATACAGTAATCGGTCATTTTATCACTGAAATAATTTTGTCCGAGTGAGGGAAAAAAAAGCCATCAAACTTGATGTTAGAAATGCTTACATTATCGTGCTGGTAATGATGTTGGTATTTCATATTTTACGGCAGTATTTTACGGTAAACTTTATTGTATGATGAAGTATGAAAAGTGTTTGAATTTAGGAATAAAATGTGTGTTGGCAGTGTGCATGTGTGTAAGGACGGGAGAGTGAGGGAGCGGCCGCCTGACTCAGTTGTGGGTGAGGCAGGTGCGGCATAACTCGGTTGCCATGACGACGAGAAGTGCCGTTACTGCAGCGAGTGAGCTACTGTGACGAAGACTTGTAGCAAGTACAACTCATATTTTATTGAATAAATATCATCAGTTCAAAAGACTGTGGTTCTTATACATACCTGTTATAAGATTATTACATGTATAGTGGCTCAGTGGGTTAGAGCGCTCCGCTCTGGCCGTAGGGTCGGAGGATCGAATCCACCCAAGGGTCATTGGTAGACATCAGGAAGGGCATCCGGTCATAAAATGCTACACGCTTCAATCCAAAAAAGGCCGAGGCATGCAAGCATGTTGCAGCCTTCAAAAACGAAAACGATAGTATGCGATGTATGGTTGAAAAATCTGTAAGATGCATTGTGGTAAGTATAATCATACGACGTAATGTATAAAACTCGAGTTATGTTCAAAATCGGCTTACGTCATGTCTCAGGAACGGATCTTTGACGTAACCCAGGACCTTACTGTACATGTTTATTGTGGTATGCTGTTTTAGCACTAGTAAACACTCTTCATTTAATTTTGGGTAAGGCCTGTTTGGTGTTATAATACTTTCTGATAGGGTAGGTACATCTCCCACCGGAATTCTCCTCTATTTTTCCCATTGATTCTTAACTTCACACTCCGACGTTTCACGGTTCGCGTGGTTTTAGCGGAACATGCAACCAGCGAAAAACGAGGAAATTCTGTAGACGGATATGACTAGAGTGGAAAGCAGGCGAATAGCTACTTAAGTTAAATAACACAAAGGAGACAGGCTGGCATCACCTGTGTGCATATTTATGTATATTTTTTATTATTTTTCAGAGAAGGAGCTATAGGGACTAAAAGTATTTTTTTATTCATTACAAGTGTGAGTGAAATGTATAGATAGATAGGGGTACACCTGCAAGCAGGTGATTAGCTACATAAGTTGCTTGACGCAAAGGAGACAGGTTGGTATTGCCTGTGTGTATATTTACATAAACATTTCATTATCTTTCAAAGAAGGGGCTACAATCACTAAAAATATTTTGTCACTTATTAAAAGTGAGAGGAGTTGCTTAGATGGAAATGATGAGAGCCAAAAGTAGGTGACTAGTGGGCTGGTGGGAAGACATTGCCAATTATGCTTAGCTGAAAGACCAGAACACACTTTTTTGTCTGCCTAGGGAATAATTAATGTAAAATTCTCGACTGAAAAAAATCTGTCCATAATCAAAACTGTAATACAAAAAATACAAAAAATAATTGCTCATAATGAGGGAGTACTATATTAACTCTACTGTAATTGCCTCCATTGTCATAATTCTACAGGTGAGCCTCTTAGAGCGCATGTGTGGTGGGAGCATCAGAAAACGAAGGAGAAAACTATGCATAGATGAAGGAGGTATGAGGAGGCGGCCTGGAGAAACTTGGCTTAAGGACAAATGTACCAGCTGCAAGTGTCGGGTAAGTGACTGCCAGAAAAGTGGAAATGAAGGTCTAAATATTCAAATAGAATGCTGATAGCTTGCCTCTGCTATGAATGGTGTTTGGAGGATGAATCTCATGAAAGGGTACAGCAGGAAAAAAAGCTTACTGTTTCATTGAAAGCAGTGATAAGGAATAGGGAAGTAAGCATGGAAGTAAAAAAGTTGCCGCATGTCATTATTGTGATTCCCATTCTAATATTCAGAAGTGAAGCTTGGACCTTGTTCGAAGAACACAAGACAAGAGTAAGAGCAGTGGAAATGAGTTGTTTGAGAGGAACATGTGGAGTTACATGGAGAGAATGACTGACAAACAAGGAAGTGAAGGAGTGTTGTGGTGAGGATGTCAATATGATAGAAGGCATTAGGAGAAGTACAGTAATCCCTGTAATAACTGGATGCTCAATTCCCGGACACCCCAATGTCTGGACATTTTGGGCCTAGGCCTTCGGAACCCAAAAATGGCAAAAAAAAAGTAAAAAAGCAACAATAATCCGACATTTTTTTCAACCGTACTTTGAACTTGGCCCACAGCGCCGAACAGCTGTTTTCATGCGGAGTAGACTGGCCCCCTGCTTCCCCTCCCCTCCCCAGTTTCCCCCTGACTACCTTTGTGAGTAGGCGCTCATTGCAGTGGCTGCCGCTTGTGCTCATTTTTTGTGGATAAACTACAAATACCTCGCCGCTAGACCACATGGGAATTTACAGTGTTGTGAAGTGTTAAGAAATTAGAATTCAGAGTGCAAAGGATTTAACTCAGAGTGCAAAATGGTGTGGCACAAGTAAGAACAGAATGTGCAGTGGTCACAGTTATAATTCACAGTGCAAACAACACTGGATTACTGTACGTGCTTCAAGAGCATTTTCACCACTGTCAGAGCCTTAGAGGAGGTGAGTTAATCTTTGTAATGGCCACAGATGTGTTGTATGCATGCTGACAACTGTTAAATATTTTCCATGCTTGCCTCTAATTTCTCATTTTCTGGTTCCTTTTCATTTATTTCATGCTTTGTGTCCCTTATTTGTGTGAATAGTGTTAGTGCATATTGCTGTTAGTGTGTGCGCGCACACACACCTTTAGCGTCACGAGTGGTGACGTCACCGGAAGGGTCCTGCGGTATGCAGCCGGGGGCCTGGGCTGTTCACGGTGTGAGGCCGGTGAGTGTGGTTTGCCTTTTCTGACACTGGTAGCAGAGTGTAGTTAGAAAATAACGGCGTCGTGTTCGACTAAGTGGCCTCCAAAACTTGAAAATGATTCTGCTTTTGAGAGTTGGAAAAAGGAGGTCGACATTTGGTGTGAACTGACGGACTTACCAAAAAAAAAAACAACAAGTCTTAGCTATTCACCTGGTATTGTCTGGAAGAGCGAGGGTGCCGTCTTCGGAGGTTGATGCGGCTGATTTGAAGCAGGAGGATGGTGTTCAGACCTTGCTGAAAAAACTAGACAGTTTATTTCTTGTGGACAAAGGACGTCGGCAGTTTGCAGCTTTTCATGAATTGTACAACTACAGAAGAGCCAGTGATATGAACATTCGTAAGTCTGTGGCAGAATTTGAGCATGTTTATTTCAAATTTACGAAGCAGGACCTGGCACTGCCAAATTCTGTGATGGCTTTTATGCTCTTAGCTGCATGCAAACTTTCAGACAGTGAGCAACAACTAGTGATGTCTGCGATAACTGAGGTGACATACAAAAACATAAAATCTGCCCTGAATCGTATTTTTGCTGGTGAAATTGGCGGGCAGAACGATGCATTGGTGTCTGCCAGGGAGGTGAAAGGCAAACCAGTATTTTGGAGTGACGAAGTTGAGGGTGAGGAAACGTTTTATGTTAGAGGTGCTCGACGAGGATGGAGAATGTTGTGGAGTGGTGCAGTACATGATCGAGGTCGTGGTGGTGGCCGATTTCAACATTATCTGCTAGAATTCCCCAACGCTCATCCACCAGCAGGAGGCAGAACCCACTTGGGTCTGACGGAAAGGTATCGAGGTGTTTCGTATGTGATTCTAGATTTCATTGGGCGCACATGACTGTCCGGATGTATACAAAAACGACGGCAGTCGAGAAGAAAATTATGAAACAGTGCATCTGTCATTATTTATGGGCTATGCAGATGATGCCGCTAGTAGAGGTAACTTATAGACTCTAGTAGAAGAATCTAAGGGATGTGCTGTTCTAGACACTGGGTGTTCTACAACTGTATGTGGAGTTGAATGGATCAATTGCTATCTAAGTGAGCTCACTGATTATGAACGTGAAGCTATAAGAGAAGAAGCGTCATCCTCAGCGTTTACTTTTGCTGATGGTGTCACAGTTTCTTCCCTCAAATGTGTCACTCTGCCCTGCTACATTGGAAATATGCGTGCAACCATCGTGACTGATGTTGTGAACTGCAATATTCCCTTGCTGTTGAGTAAACGTTTCATGAAAAAGCAAAAATGTTGATTAACTTTGGAAGTGACCAGGTCAAAATTTGTGGAACTCTCATTAATTTGAAGTCCTCATCTTCAGGCCATTACTTGCTTCCAATATCTTTATGACTAGGTTGTGAATTTTGTGAAACAATCACGCTGGCATCTCTTGGGGATGATGTAGAAAAAACGGCTTTGAAGCTTCACAGGCAATTTGGACACCCAACATCGGCAAAATTAATTAAACTGATCAGAGATGCGGGGATTAAAAGTTCAGAACTGGAGTGGGCTATCAAGGCTGTATCTGATGCTTGTACAGTCTGTTGCAGATTTAAGAAAGCCAAGCCCCGACCCGTAGTCAGTTTGCCCATGGCGTCTAAGTTTAACGAAGCCATAGCCATGGATTTGAAAGCTTGGGGAAGGCATTATTTCTTAGTCCTTGTTGATTTGGCAACCAGGTATTGTAATGCAATAGTAATTGCGCATAAGTGTGCGCCCACCATTATTTAAGGAATATTTCAGAGTTGGATTGTTGTGTTTGGCGCACCTGGAAAAATTCTTACAGACAATGGCTGTGAATTCAACAATGCAGAAATGGGAGCATTGGGAGAGGCCTTCAATATCAAGATCATGACAACGTCTGCAGAGAGTTCATGGAGCAACGGAGTCTGTGAGCGTCAAAATGCAGTCATTGGTGACATTGTTAGGAAGATAATGGCCGATAGCCAGTGTGAATTGAATGTGGTCTTGGCATGGGCAGTATCGGCAAGAAATGCTCTCACCAACTACGCAGGCTTTTCTCCTAACCAACTTGTTTTTGGTCAAAACCCTGGCCTGCCTAATGTGTAAGCAAATGATCCTTCAGCCTTGGAACCTTCATCACCATCGAAAATTGTGAGAGACAACTTGAACGCTCTTCATTTAGCAAGACAAGAGTTTATAAAGACTGAATCAGATGAACGTTTGGCTAGGGCTCTGCGGCACAACGTACGTTCGAGTGACTTAAACGACATCCGAAATGGAGATGAAGTCTTCTACAAAAGAAATGACAGTCATGAGTGGCACGATCCCGGAATTGTAATAGGCAGAGATGGGAAACAAATTCTGGTGAAACACGGCGGTGTCTACGTGCGAGTGCATGTGTGTCATCTAGCGCATGCTCCAAAGCAAGATACTACAGTTGAAGGTGGTGTCAGCAGTGATGAGAAGAACAATGTTGTCCAGGAGAAGCCTAATGATGATTCTTCGCAAGTGTTGAATGACTATCCACCAGATGACGAGTCGGAAGATGGTGTGGTTCCGATTGATGAGCTTCCCACAGTTTCTCTTCTGATTAATCAGCCTCCCAAAGTTTCTGTTGGTCAACGTATAAAGGGAATACATTCAGAAAGTGGAGAGTTGGTGTCTGGAAGGATTATGAGTTGGGCAGGTAAAGCCACTGGAAAGTACAAACACTGCTACAATTTGAAGAGGGACTCTGACGGCAGCATTGATTGGATAGATTTGCAGAAGGATTTTAGCGAATGGGAAGTGGTTGATGATGACGCAGAAATGCTCGTTCTTTTCAACTCTGAGGCTGTGTTATGCGCTAAGGAAAATGAAATTACAAACTGGCAGAATAATGATGTGTATGAGGAAGTAGATGATGTTGGGCAAGGTGCCATAACGATTCGATGGGTTGTGACGGAAAAACTGAAAAATGGAAAGCCTATTGTTAAAGCCCGCTTAGTCACCAGAGATTTGAGGAAGACACAGTGGATCTCCGAAAAGACTCGCCTACTTGTTCAAAAGAAGCAGTTCTTTTGGCACTTTCTTTGGCCTCCACCAACCAGTGGGATTGCCACACTATGGACGTGAAAGCTGCCTACTTGCAAGGTAACAACATTGAGAGAGTTGTTCATTTACGTCCTCTGCCTTAATATGCAAATGGTAAGTTATGGAGACTAAAGAAAACTGTTTACGGCCTTTGTGATGCTGCTAGGCATTGGTATCTGCACGTAAAAGTAGTTGTTGAGTCTCGGAGCTAAAGTGTCATCACTGGATTCAGCGCTGTTCTCTTGGAGCTATATTGGCAAAGTCAAAGGCATTGTATGCATCTATGTCGACGACTTCCTTTGGGCTGGTACACATGAGTTCGAACAGCAAGTGATAAACCGTTTGAGTCAAATATTCCTCATCGGGAGTTCAGAATCAAAAGCCTTCAAACACGTTGGTCTCAGTGTCATCTCCAACATCGATGGCAGCATAACGCTCGACCAGTTCCAGTATGCTTCATCTTTGAAACCAGTCACGCTGAGTAGACATCGTGCAGCAGTAAAATCAGGAGAGCTGTCCAAGTCTGAGAAAACGGAGTACCAGGCATTAATTGGGCAACTCAACTGGATTGCCACACACACTCGGCCAGATATTGCCTTTGATGTGTGTGAGTTGAGTGTGACTATCAACCGAGCTACCGTAGGAGAATTGCTTAGACTTAGTAAGGTGATTTCAAGAGTGAAGACTGACAACATGAAGCTATACATTCCAAGAATGGGGCCGATCGAGGACTGTCATATAGAGTGCTTTTCGGATGCCTCATTTGCCAACCTTGTAGGCAATGGATCTCA